>KV875323.1:28993-45141 GCA_001879505.1 Calonectria pseudoreteaudii
GATTTAGTAAAATAAAAACTATTAACCTTAATACTAATTTAACTTAATAACTTTACTTTAATATACTCTTTTAACTTTATTTTTAAACTTCTTATTTAAAAGATTATTTAATTATAAATATCTTATTATAACTATAATTTTTATTTTAATTTAATAAATATAAATTATTAATTTATTTTATAATTTTAACTTATTTACCTAAGTATAACTAAAAACTAATCTAAGTACAATAGAATTATTAAACTATTTAGATTCTTCTGGGCTTGGTGTGTGGTTTCTACACATTAAAACCCTGTCCCTGTTATAGTACGCTCATGCAAGGCGGTCACAATTGGCAGAATGACCACGAAGCCACTTCACCACCCAACCACTCGACAACTATTTATTGGAGCAATCTCGCCCCAACCAAACCAACTCGCATTCTTTACCTTATTTTATTCTTTCCATCCCACTCCGAGGCTCTTGGTTGACTTTCAATACCACCTGTCCCAGGCATAGTCCGAACAAGAGAGGAGATGGACCCGAACCCACCAACTACGACACGTCAGGAGTGGCTACCCATCGTACGCAACAACATCACTTTCAAGGATCATGCCGGAAATCCAGCATTAATGTCATGGTGGGGTGGAAGATCATGTCCGTTACCTCCTCTTGCCTCGTGGGCGTTTTATATGGTCCACCCGGATATGCCATGTGATTTTGATGGCTGTCAATTCCAAGACGATCTTGACGATAACCACAGTTTAGGAAAAGGTGGCCCATTTAGATATGAGTTCTTCTTCTTGCCAGGTGCCACGGCTGAAGAATGTCACGTACACTATCGCAACGAGATGAAAGCTCGAGGTACTATTTGGCACCAAATTAGTAAAGTCAAGGCAGCTATAAGGCAAAAGAGACGGGATAGCAATGAAGAAATATGCGATGAATATGACGATTCCCTGGAAGAGGCCTCTGATCAGGAATGGACTACAGATGAGCAACTTCCTGGCTTGGTTTGGCCAAGAGACGAGGGCGATTACGACAGTTTATTCTACCGTGGTTGGTTCTTTATATATCGGGATGCGGACCTTAAATTAAAAGGTGCTGACGGCGAAGCTTGTCTTATCGATAACGTCTTGTTTGACCCTGTCCTTCTGGATTTGGATGATGAAGATCTTGCCAGATTTAACCCAATGGAACATCCTGTTCACGTAACACAAAGACCAGCTCGGAGTAAGGAAGGGTTTGACGCTGGCACCTTTGGTTGGATGGAAGTGCGAAAGTATTCACATTGGCAGGAACAGGCACAGCAGGCTACTGAGGATGCCATGGAGTTGGGCTGGAAGTCTTGGTAACGTGGCAATTCTTTTCTAAGATGATTAGGGAGAGCGTGGGATAAATTGATTTCATTGTTGTTTGTGATGCTTCTAAGAGCACGGTTGCAACGGGTTCATGGCCCACAAACTTTCATATTCAATGTAAAGTCAACAGCTGAGGTACCACACCCAATAGCCTTTTGAACTTAGACATCTCCAGGAGCCTCAAAAAGTCCAGAAGTTAATTTTATGGATAGATATGCGAGTTTGCTGTAGCCCTATCACAGCTGGGCTTGGAAACTAAACAGCCGATTTTCATGATCGCAACGACAGCTCTGATGTCTGATGGGCATCAATTCCATTTCGTTCAACAACCAATTAATAATGACCACCTGAATCGCACTCACGTGACCCGATTGCGGGGTCCGATTAAGTGAAAACGAAGCTGCGCTAATTCTTCACTTGCGTCTCAATCTAGGCAACAGTGTTGATGCTTGATTGTTTGAAATGAATTCTCTATTGCGATTTATACCCACTACAAAATCTTTTAAACATAGATCAGGACGCGACGGCTTGACTGAGCCGTTTAAACATGATCCTCTGGAAAACAAATACGGCATTCGACTTCTTAAAGCACGTCAGGAATTGATCAAAGGGCAGCTTTCTTATAGCGTTGAACACTTCAGTCGAGCAACAAGGGAGTTTCCCGATTTCTTTGCTTTATCATACTGCTGGGGCGACCCAACAAGGACGCGGAGAATACTTTTAAATGAGAAGCCTTACAAAGTACCCGAGAATCTGTGGCGATTTTTGCATCAATTGTGGGATGATGGAATGTTCCAATATTTTTGGACAGATTTCTTGAGCCTCGATCAAGAAAACAAGCTTGAGATACGCGAACAAATACCTTTCATGAGACACATATATTCTTCGGCCGAACGCGTCCTCATCTCAATGGGATACGAAGAGCACGTTGAAAAATCACTCACCCGCTTCCAAAATGAAGACGTGAGAGGAAGTAGTGATCAAAGCTTCGCTGAAGCTGTACAGGTCTTAGTGTCGGTTTCGTTTTGGCAAAGGATATGGATAATCCAAGAGGTCACTCTACCTTCCAAAGGAACTTTGTTGGCTGGAAGATCCAAAATGGAACTGGATGACTTTTTGGTGAGAGTTTTGCCTCTTATCGATGATTCATTGCTGCCTTCCACTGCCTCTATTAGAAGAATTCACAGGTTACGCATGTCTGGAAAGAGATCTGTTGCGCTCTTTAGACTACTGGAAGATTTCCAACATTGCCTGTGCACCAGCTCTATAGATAGGGTTTATGGGCTTCTTGGTCTTGCTGTGGACCCAATGAGTCTTTCAGAGAAACTGAACATACGAACAGACAAGACCGCCGATCAAGTTTTCTGGGATGTTGTCTTTGTATGCTACTTCCCATTATTTGATTATGCACGGATCTTGTCTGTCCTGAGCCCAATGTATACTGAATGCAGCACAACTCGGCAGATTGAGGCTCTGGGTGCTTACGCCGAAGACAAACGAACTTCAAATTCACATCGCCAGCAGGCTCTGACAACACTTTCTATCATACATGCTATGCATGTACTTATGCAAAGCTATATACCTTTGGATCGGTCTTATCAACGCGCGAAATGGGAACAAGTACTGCGCAGTCTATCATACGGGCCACTCAGCGTTATCAATATCATGAACCCAGAGGTGTCCCAAATGGGATATTTCCAACTTCATCGAAGATCTTTCCAACTAGCAGTAGACATCGCATGTCTTCTTTCGAATCAGAGCCCTGCTGGCAGCAGCGTCATTGGTTCAGCATCAACCACCTCTTATAGTTGGAAGGCCTGCCAAGACTTCCATGCACACAAATGGCCATATACCGTTGATAGCTACTTTTTGGATCCCATTTGCCAGGTCCCTGCTCCGAGCAAACCTGGGATTGCTCCACAAAAAGACTTGCATTCTGGGTCCATATTAAATTTTCCAGCGGGCCGCCTAGGAATATATCGCGCTGATGCGGCAAGATTTGCCCAACTATATCTAGAATTCTATTAATCATTCAATTCATCTCTCAGTACAGAGAGCTATCATCTTTATGAAGGACGTGTATACTTGTGCTACAGCTAGTGGTGAGGTGATATTTTGGATGCGGAAGCGGTGATGGGAGTTGAAATGCTAAACCTGATGGAGAAATTCAGTAGTGCTTTCTGTGGGTTTTGTACTGTTAGTTGCTGGAGAGAAGAATGATGACACCTGTCATAGAAGTCTAGGGTGACAGGGTCTCATCGTGTGCACAGTCCTACTTTGACCATACAAGACCTACTTGCTTGGCTGATTCTGACAGCGCTGTGACCTTTTAGCCATATTAAACGCGGCCTGGTCCAGCGCGATGGGCCGACTCAATGGTTTGTTGACTTCGGGACGTCGCGCATCTCCGGGCCGTCGCGGCAGATGGTCAGATTACCCCTTGGATACAGGCCAACTTGCCGAGGGATCCTGCATCTTTGTTCCGAGACCCGGATCGGTCAATCAGACGCGAAGAATTAACTGGCTTCAATCACGAGATTCGGCCTCTGTTCAATTTCATAGCCCTCCTTCATGCTCATTCCGAGGGGAACCGGTATGTTCAATGGGAAATTTGTTTGATCGAGACCTTGCATAGTTTGCGACTCTTGTGTGCTTCTACGTCAAGGTTAATTGTGGGCAACGTGGCACATGGTGCTATGCCCTCCCCTGCCTGGCTGGCTTGACACCGCCTATTTTTCTCTCTCTCATGTTGATCATGGCTCAAAGAGCGGATAAGGTCTCGTTCGGCACGATCCAGGCTGCTGCTTCCCGTCTCGGCCGTCTTATGTTACATTTGCCCTTGCTTCGGCTTCGGCTTTGACCCGGAGGTAAACTAAAATAAGCTGACCACCTGCATGAGCGTGCGGCGTGGCTCACCGCACTGTTCGATATGGCCCCTCTTATTCCCCGTACAATAATCTGGTTCCCGCTACTCCCTCGCACGAGAGTCTGTACCACCTTTTACCAAGAGACGTACTATTGCGATTACATTGCATCCAGAGGCATCACCGTGGCGCAATTGGCCTACCCATTCGGTCGTTGCGGGTTTCAAGGCTTCTTCAGTCATTAGCGCACTGCTTTACACCTGCGGAATATGCGGACAGGCCAGCCTGAAAGTGAGTGGGTCGTATCCTTTAGAATGTGCCGAGAAAAGAAAGATCTGCCAGTGTTGCATTGGGGGCTCTAATGTCCCATGCTTCTGCACTCCACTTTTCCAGTGGAACTCGCCCTTTTTGGACAAACAGTCGAGTTACGGCATCGACATCCGAGGTCACTGAGAACCGAACAGCCAGAGGTCCATGGCCAATGTGGAACAGCCAACCATGCACTGGCCATCGTCTGGGAAAAGGGAAAAAGCACGGTTGTAACGGTAATGTCTGTGTTAGGAAAAGGCCGAGAATAAGATTCCGTGGACGCATGAGGCGGACGGAAGCTCCAATAACCGACTCATTCGTTCTATCCAGCGAACATACAAGTATAAAGCAGCTGCTTCGTCTCTTGGATGATAGAAATAGTTTCAAACAGATCAAACCATCCTCCAACTCTCACAGCTTAATCATCACCAACGTTAGCCTCTATTTTCTTGGTCGTCCTCAGCCACCAGACTAACATTGAGTCTCACAGTTTCAAGTCAAAATGCAGTTCTCTATCGCCATCCTCCTCGCTGCCGCCAGCTCCGCCATGGCAGCTTGCACCCCCGGCACCTACTCTTGCCTCGGCACTCAGGAAATCGGCGTGTGCGACTCAAGCGGCGTGTGGGTTGTCAGCTCTCTCTGTGGCCGCGGCGGTAGCTGTGACGACGGCAGCACCGCCTGCCGAAACGACGCCGCCGGCGTTCCCCACTGCTACTGCTAAGTGGAAGTCTCAAGAAGAGAAGGTTGGAGCCGCCCCGGGTCACCATCGAAGAAGCTCCGAGGCCTGTGTGCGTCGGAGAAATAAGGGGCCAGGAATTTGGATCCAGGGGAAGATGTATGATGTCGAATTTTTGAAAATAAAGCCTTAGTTCAGTCCAAATCAAATGCCAATATCAAATCCCTTGGCCCACTCATTTTTTTTTTTTTCACACTGCTTGGTTTGGTCACATCGAGCTATTCAATTCAGAATTGAAAGAGCCTTGTTTTCTATGAAAAGAAGAGCTATCGGTGCAGATTTTATAACTTGGTGGAACTTGTCCTGGTGTTGTGGCTGTTCCACAGCCTCAGCCACTCACCAGCCTCAACATGCGTGTATAGATTACCTTCTAGAGTTGGAAGTTGAACTGCCGTCGCAGTGAAACCGCGGAGGGCGTGAAGCTTCTCTTGTATTGAAATGATGAGCCCAGAGATCAACCAGGGCATGCTTAGAACGATCGAGTTGCATGAAAATCATGTATTACTTGACTACTAAATTTTGCACTGATGTAGTATCAGGCTAAGCGAGCGGATAGCTAAGCTTGAAAATCTCGATTCCTTTCGGTATCCAACATATTAAAATTAAAGTAAAGAATGACGCGGTATTTATTCGGCATGATAACGGTACTCTTCTAGTTCGAACCAGACAGTGGCTGACACAGGACCGCTTGATCGAGCTGTGCCAAATGTCAGAACAAATTCTCCAGGTTCGTGCCCAAAGTTCAAAGGCTTCACTCACCAAGGTAAGAAGGCAGCAGCGAGCCTGGCGGCCTTCATTGGCACACCCATCCCTGAAAGCCAAGGCAGTGCCCTGGGATGGCCCTGTCTCTTGTCAGTACTGTTTTCCGGGCTCAACTTCGAGCAGTATTAGACTGACAGCTCTTGCAATCAATGCCGAGAATGCCCAGAAGATCCAATCCACAACACTTTGGGTTGGTATAAAGGCCAGTCGGTGGGCAAACCGTTCCCTGGCGAGCCTCGATGGTCGCCTCCATAGCCTCGCGGACTTCAACGCCTGACTCGGTAGGCATGGTCAAAGCCGTGGAAATGAAAATAGTAGCGATGGTGAGAAACTTCATTTTGGTTTTTGGTTTCGAGTGGTCGAATGTGTGTGTCTGAGAGTGATGTTGTAGTGGTGAGATGGAGATGACATTGATGATGGATGGTCTTATTTATAACCGTCAATAGTAACCCCCATGATTACTCTTAGCATGTGGACATCCTCATGGGTTCCCGGAGCAAAGTCACAATCGTGTATGGGGTGGAATGTTGAGTGTTTGAGTTGAATTATGATGTCAATAAATGCCAATGGCAGAATCGTCAACCTGAATGATACTGTCTGTATCCTCACATTGCCAGATAGGCTTGCCATAGGTGCTGATCTCCCGAGCATGGGGCTCTCTGGAACGCACACAGCCTGTCGATCTCTTCTCAGAAAACCCACCGTCATGGTAATTCCCACACAGAGCTCCGATTGGGTATACAATCAGAAACCCCACAACCACCCCGGTGTGTCATTCCATGGCCATTTTATTTTGCTTTAAATTGCACTCCAAAACACTTCCAAGTTGCTCAGCATTCCCATACTGGGGATATGCAGTTTGTATCCAACTCATGACAAATTCTGTCTGTCAGTTTTTTATCATCTAGCTGTTGTAAAAGTATATTCTCCTGGGTTCTATAGGGGAGTTTATTGATGATCCTGGCGGGTCAAGAAACGGCATCTCTAATTTTGTTTAGAAGTAAAGTCAAGGGACCCTGAAGGTTCAATAGTTTGGAAGCTAGTCTTCGGCGCGGAACGACCCCGACAAAGAGCTTTAGCTCTTGCCCGTTGGATCTGCTTAGTTGAATAAGCCAAAGTAAGCTTCCATAAGGCCAGAGAGGTGAATTGAAGGCATCTGGGTTTGTCGATCCTTCTAGGCGCCAAGGCTTAAGGTGGATATAAGTCCAATTAACGTTCTCGTTCTCCCCTAGCTATTTCAAATACTGGCAAGGGTTGAAAATCACTTCCCGCGTATTAGTTAGTGGGAGCAACTGATGATTCGTACAAGGTCCAATTTGGATCAAATGGGGGTAATAAGGCCACCTCATGCCCACCAAGTGTATATACCGGAACATCCTGACTCGCGTCATGAATTTCCCATCCGGACATGCCTCCTCACCATAAGCTCAAACGGCATGTAGATCAGTTTTCAGCTCGTTTTCCGAAAGGTCCACAGGCCCCAGAACGTTAAGCTAAATAAAGATGGAAGGATCACTCGGATGTCGGCACGCGGTGAAGATCGTCGCGTGGTGTTGCCGGTCAAACTATCGTCCGCGACGCCACGCAACCCAAAGCGGAAAGCTGAAAAAGTTGCATTCCTCCATAGCTAACTGTTTCTGCGGAAGATGCTTCTTTATTTCTTGGAGACATTCTTAGAGACAATACAAATTGGGAATTAAAGTGGAATTATTCCGATACTACCGGAGAAATGAAGTTGGACATGAATCGATGAAAAAGTAACAGTCATCGAGTGGCCTGATTTATGCATTAGGCTTAGTATACGTAAGTTTTGGAATTCTATATGATATGATATGATAATTTGTCTAGCAGGAATTACTTGCACCCGGGTCTTATTCCGCAATATCCTAGAGAAACGGTAGAGGGCCTTGCCGCCCCAAAATGCGCCGGCTGTCTCACAATGATTGATTTTCCTGCCTAAATTCACGGCCGGTCGTCTTCATCTTTCAGTCTATGCTCCATGTTCTCTCCCTTCCGCTTTTAGTTGCTGTTGGCCCACGGGAGGCGCACGCTCGTTATCCCTCGTCCAACCTTGGCAAAGGTTACGAACGACAACGGCAAACCCAATATTGCACTAAAGAATTTAGTGTGGAATCATCTTCAAATTATGTAATAAATACTGGCCGCCCAGCTCAAAACATTATTTACAGCCACTTACGTGGAGCCCGGAGAACAACCTCCCCTCAACTCCACCAGCTTCCGAAAATTGATCGCTTCGACTTCTTCTTCGTCTCTGGTGGGTAAACAACGATGCGGTCCAGATCCGCACCCTTGTAATCAAAGCCATTGTTTAATCCACCGACAGTAATTGTGTTCCTTCCCTTCTTTAGTGGCAATAAAAGAGGAGTTGACAAAATTATGCCCTTATGGGTGTCCTTTTGGTACAAGGTATGAACATTCTCGGTGTCCCCGTTCACGACGACGCTGCTGATTCGGCGAATGTGCCAGGTACCGTTGATTCGATCGGGCGCTCCCATTGCTATTCTTCATCAGCAGAATTCCAAACGGATTTAGGAACATGGAAACTTACGTTGGTCTCCAAAACCCATGTCATCAATGTCTTGAAGAGAGAAAAGAATTAGCCTCGGTGCATCAAGGCACAGCTGAAGATGATTCAGTCTTACTCTGGTGGTAGAAGGATACCCATTGGTCCTTTCCTTGGCCATCCACTTCAAAGGTTATTGTGCTGTCATTCCCGTAAATTCCTGTAGCAATAACGTGGTAACTGCCAAACGTCTAAAATTCAAATTAGGCTCTGATTCGACATTCCTTCCTCAATTGGACGAATATACGCACCGCCTCCTGGAGGTAGGCATCCCCATTGGTCTTTGCGTTCTTAGAATAGTAAGTCGTTCCACTGACGGGCTTCCACTCTCCGGTTTTACTTTTTTCATGTTAGGGACTGCGAGAAGTGGTCAATTTCGCCAGTCAACTTACACATTCAGGTCATAAATATCGTGCCAAACAACTTTGATGCTTCCAGACTTCTCGTCAATCTCTAGAGGAAGCCACACGTTTCGGCTTTCCCAGAGAGAAAGCAGGTCCCACTGAAGCTTTCGTCAGCAACGTTGGCTTAACAAGGCCTATGGTTCTCTCCCACCTGGTCTCCCATGTATAGGTAAGTTGTCTTCTTGGTACCCTTGATTCTCCAGGAGAATCCTGATTGGGTGCTAAAGGTTCGAGTGTAGGCAGGCGACACGAAAAAAGGTTGGGACCATGGGCCACTCAATGAATTGGCACGCATAGCGACCACGTCTAGTGCGATTAGCAAGGTTGTTGGGGTCCGCAAATTTCAGGAAGCACTCTTACTATTTGGGCGGTATCCGGTCTTGTGGCTCATCAGCGCATAGTAACTCTTTTCGGTCTGGATGATTGTGGGTGCTTCAAAGTCGTACTTGTTGAAACGGAAGACGGCTTCCTCGACGTCGGTGAGATTATCGTTGAAGCGGCTGATGTATACATCGCGTCCTTCGACCCTATCACCATTCGAATAAAGCGCATACGATTTTCCATCTTTGTAGTCGGTGAAAGCTCCGAAGTCTTGGGACCAATTTCCAAGCGGCGAAATAACGCCTTGAAACGAGTAGGGACCCGCAATGTCATCCGAGGTCGCATATCCCTGGAGAAGTTCGCTGTAGGTGGAATCGTCGGCGTGCCACCACATCTTGTCACGTCAGCATAAATCAAACACAAGCGTCATTCTTTTCGTCACATACATGGTACTTTCCAGTTTCTTTGCTGTAGATAACTTTGGGTCTCTGGATGACATTTTCCGGAGAAATGTACTTGTGCCCTTCGACAGGCTCTTCTTGGTGTAAGCACTCGATTTTCCAGTGGTGTTCGTACAGAAATCAAACATACTGAGTGCTATTCCATGGGAAGTCCATGTTGCAAGGTCGTCGGAGCTGTACACCGAAATTCCACCCCCTTCCACCTGTCCCTCGCTCTTGTATTCACCAAACCAATAAAATTTGCCGGTTTCTTGATCGACGCAAAGACCTCCGGCGTGAGCATTGAAGATGTCGCCATCTGTGTCACGCCAACGCGCGCCGGGAACAATCCAGCTACCCTGTGAGTGGGTTGCCAGCAATGCCAGCAGAGACAAGCGGAGAGAAACCATGGCGCAATGGATTGTCAACCTCGGTTTTTTAAGTGCTCAATTGAGTAAGTTGCAGGATTCTGAAACCTAAATCACAGCAATAACCCCGTACTCCAAGCGCGGAAGTATTTATGTTGCACTCTTTCAATGGCAAATTTTGTTTTGCATTTTGCCTGTTGTGTTCCCAGCCATCTCACCCTTGCACCTCGCAATGCTCGGGATGACATTAACGCGAGCTCCCATCTCCCCGCAAAATCGACATGCGCACCAACTTGGTAGAACGCCAAGCTCTGGGGCGACGCTCTAATGGGTGGATTATATCATGATCGACCACGTTCCTTGTCGCGTCCCTTGTCATCGTCGGGCCTCGGGGCATTTAAGCTTGAAGAGCCCGTCTACCATACCCCGCAAATTTAACAGTGCACCTGTCATGTCATTTTTATGGCGCAAATGAGCTGCTCCAAGCAGGAAATGCTGCTCTGCCATCCCCAGTGTTCGGAAATTAGACTTTGGGGTAACCCTTGAACCCCCATTCTGATGTCATGATTTCTCCACGAATTAGCGTGGGGACACCTACCCTATGGAACTCTTGAGAGCTGCCAAATCAACGAATGTAGCATTTATGGAAGTGAGGCGCAGCATAGCGTTTCGGATGCGATCAAATTCTAATAAATGATAACTGAAGGTAATTATTTAGTTATGTTCAAGAGAGCACATGGTTTTTGCTGTCGATGGTACACGATTAACAACCCAAAAGAGTGTTGCTTTTTTAGAAGATGTGACATCCGGACGACCATTGATTGGTATCTGGACACACCACCCAACTTCAAGTGTCTGCTCATAATAAAGGTGTTATACTTAAATTAGAGTTATCTTAGAATGTTCTTATAAATAATATAACGGGGACAGGGTTTTAATATGTAGAAACCACACACCAAGCCCAGAAGAATCCAAATAGTCTAATAATTCTATTATACTTAGATTAGCTTTTAACTATATTTAGGTAAATAAACTAAAATTATAAAATAAATTAATAACCTATACTTATTAAGTTAAAATAAAAATTATAGTTATAATAAAATACCTATAATTAAATAATCTTTTAAATAGAAAGTTTAAAAATAAAGTTAAAAAAGTATATTAAAGTAAAGTTATTAAGTTAAATTAGTATTAAAATTAATAGTTTTTATCCTACTAAATCTAGTATTATAATTAATCTCTAGGTTATATAACTTATCCTATATTAAACCCTTATTAAGCTATTATCTTAAGTTCTATTATACTCTTCTCTTTATTAATTTTAATTTACTTTTAAACTTTATAAAATTATAACTAAAAGAAACTCTAAAAAGATAAAAAAAAGATTTAAAATATAATAAAAGAAATAATCTATATTAATATTATTTAATCTATAGAATACTATTAATTTTTATCTTCTATTCTTTTTATAATTCTATACTTAATTTATTAGTAATATTTAGTAGTTTAAATAGTATAAGTATTATCTTATTCTTATTTCTTAAACTTTTTTTCTTTTAATTTTATAATAATCTTCTTAATCTAATCTTATATTTTTTTATTATAAAGTCTTTATAGGATATAAGTCTTCTATATATTAGAAATTAAAAAAAAAGTAATTACCTTATTTATAACCTTTAAGAAGTAGATTATATTAGGTAATTTATAAGTAAAGTAATATTTAGCTTAATTATATTAATTACCTAGAATATCTTTTTTTTATTTTACTATATTATAATTTCCTAAAAGTATTATAACTCTACTAATAACCCTTTCTATATTTTTAACTATTTAATTTCTAATAATTTTCTTACTAGGTTTTTGTAGTTAGGTATTATTTGAACCTATAATAAACTTACTATTAGTTATATTATTTTTACTTTTATTAAGTCTTATTTATATATATATTAATTTATATATATTTATTAGAGGTTTAGTTATTATTTTACTTATTTTTTTATTACTTAGTTTAATAATTAGTTCTTATACTACTAGAGGATCTTTCTTAATAATAGTATCTTATTACTTCTTAGCTTTATTTAAATTAATCTTAGATTCTAAAGAAAAGTTAATATTATTATTATCTTAACTAATTACTTTAATATCTATATTTTAATATTATTTAACTATAAAATTAAAAAGTAAAATATATTCTCCTAAGCTAATTAATCTTAAATTACCTATTCAAATAAGTACTATATAATACTTTTCTAAAATAATAAATTAATTAAGTTATTAATCTTTTTTTAGTTTTTAATTATCTTAAGTTAAAAGTTAAAAGCCTCTTAAGTCTATAAAATTATTAGAAGATATAATAATTACTTTCTTATTATAATAAGTAACTTAAGTACCTTTATATAACTAAACTACTTTACTATCCTTATTCTTATACTTATAGTTATAAATCCTAATTTCTTTAAATATAACTACTTAAATAAAATCTTTAACTAACTAGTAAGCTCTATTAACTCTCTCCTTAGATATAATCTAAAGAGTAAGATTCTAATTATAATAGAATATCTCAAAAAACATAAGTATAGATAGTTTATATTTATTAAAACTAATTTTTAGCTTAGACTCTTAGAATTAGATCTTTTTTTTATTAGTACTAACTAAACCTCTAAAATTAATCCTAAGTATAAAAGTAAAGAGATAACTATAAGTTTAATTATTTAGTTACTTTATTAAAGGTATACTAATAATTATAAAGTTATATAGTAAGGTAGCTTTAATAAGAGCTTTATAAAAAGTATAGATAATAACTTAGGTTTATTTAATTAGATCTTTAGCTAAAGTATTATAAATATATAAATAACTTTTAACTTAGTTAAAAAAAATAATAATATAGTAAAAATGATTCTTAATATATATTATAATAATAAAAAAATACCTCTTAAATATATATAACTTTTATTATCTATTAATTATAAAACTAAAAGATATATTCTTAGCTTAGACTTTTATTTCTTTCTAATTTTAAGTAAGATTAATTTTAATATTAGATTTAGAATTATTAAGAAAAGTCTTAGTATTAGTAATAATAAAGCTCTCTAGTTTAATATAAATAATATCTTATAACCCTTTTAAGATAATAATAAAAAAATATATTATTTTAGTATTATTTAACTAAGAAGATCTTTTTATATTATTAATAAAATAAAAGAACTCTTTATAGTATAAAGAAAAAGTATATAATAAGAAAGTATTATAAAGTTACTTTTAAAACTTACAATCAGAGAGTAATACCTTATTATTAACTTAACTCTTTAAAGTATTAAGATAGATAGTTTTTTTACCCTAGTATAACTAGTCAATATAAAGTTAGTACTATATAGATTATTCTTTAAAGATTTTTCTTAGTCTTAAGTCTCTCTTAATTTAGTAAATAAAAAAATAAACCTTTTCTTATTATTTAATATATCTTATTTAGAAAGGGATGTTGGAATTCTTTTTAAGAAATTATAAGAGTATAGTTAGTAATTTGGTACTACTCTTACTTTTTAGTTAGATACTTATATTAGAAGTTAAGTTCTATTATTAATCTAATAATAAGTTAATAGTATTGTTCAGTTAATATAGAATTAATAAGGGTGCCGATCGGTCTTAGCAAGGCAGAGGCATCTTAAATAGCAAGGGGGCTAACTTTATCTCCGATTTATGAGAGCAAAGTTTGTTTTGGAAGAGGATATTAAGATATTTGTATTTTTGGTCAGGGCAATAAGTTTTTCATGGCTAACCTTATTGTATAACTCTAATTATATGCTACCTCTGTGGCCTGGTTCCTTGTTGAGCCTGCAGCTTGTTTTTTTTTAAAAGTTAGATTTAAATAGAATTAATATTTCTAATACTATCTCAGAATAATACAAAAAAGTAAAGTAATATTAAAAAAATATAAATAATATAAAAGTAGAAAACAATAGATACTATAAAAGATAGGGGTCTTTAGAAAGGATATAAAGACTATAGAAGTATAAAACTTATATATATATTAAGAGCTCTTTTTTTTTTTTTTATATATTCAACTACAGATTTACAGTAAATTAACTTAGTTTCCTCAAACTTTATAATAATTACTTATCTTTTATAGTATAAATATAAAGACCTTTTCTTTCTTTCAATATTATATCAATCTTCTTTTAGCTATATATAACTTCCTTAACCTTAGCTAAACAATAATACTCCCTTAAGCTACTATTTTCCTTTTTTTTTATATACCTTTTAGTAATTCTTCTTTTACTATAGCTAATAATTATAAAGAGTATACTAAGAAAGTAATAAATTTTACTTAAAAAGAGTTTCTAAATATTCTTTTTCTTTATAAATTAATCTTTAAGAATTATATTAAGTATAATACTTTTTTTAACTAGAGTACTTATAATAAGTTTTATTAAAATACTAACAGTATTAATAAAACTTTATATTCTCTTACCTATTCTTTAGTAAGTTATTATCTAAATTACTTTACTCTTTATTATTTTATAATATTATTTAATTTAATCTTTCTTTACTTCTATAAATTATTAGATCTTTTAATATCTAGGTTTACTCTTACTTTACTCTCGATTACTTTAGTAATTTAATATATATTAAGATTATTTTTAAAGATAACTCTTTTAATAACTCTAGATAATTTGCCTTTTTCTTCTTTAAATAACTTAGTTCTGATTCTTATATTTAAGAGAGTATTAATTATTTCTTAGCAATTTAACTTTCTAAATAATAATCTATTTATATTCTAACTACTTATAAACACTTAAATAAGTACTTTTTTACATAACTTACTAAGTATACTAGAAGACTAAAAACATTTCTTATCTCTCTTATAAATTAAACCAATCTATTATATTATTATAAGTATATTTATTCTTATATAACTACTATCACTACTAACCAAGAATATATCTTATCTCTTTTTTTTAATTATTATTTAGTTCTTAATTTTATAAGTAAAAGGTACTTAAACTATATCTAAAATAATTATATAAATTATAAGTAAATATAGTTTCCTAGATATCTTTCTATACCTAGTAAAAGTAGTTTAATTTCAGCTCTACTTATAAGAAAAGAGTTAATTAGATTTAACAACTATAAGTATACTTCTGATCCAGTTATCTTAAATTATAATACTTATCCTTAAATTTTAAGTAATTTTAGTATTTTTTATTTACTTTATAATTAAAGTACTAAAATAAAGATTTATTTTATAGTTAAGATTACTAATTAAGTAATTAAGAAGGACTTATATATTAGTTACTAAAAGGTTATATTCTCTATAAATACTAAGTAATAGATTAATAATAATATTATTTGATCTTATTTATATTAATTAATAGCTATACTTATCTTATAATATTTATCTTTATATTATTACCTTACTTTCAATATTCAGATTATAGGTTCTAAGTAATATCTTATTTATTTCTTAATAAAACTATATCTAATATAAATATATAACTATCTATTACTAGATCTAGTATATCTTATTATTATCTTCCTACTATTTACTCTATTTACTATAATTTTAGGTATAATAGAGTTACTCTCTAAGTATCTAAAAAGAGGGTTTACTTACTTATTTCTTAAAAATATATAGTTTTAATTAATACTTTTTAAGAATTAATTTAAATATATATAAAATAATTTCTAGATTTAAGTGGGTTTTTATTAGGTTTTTACTTATTTCTAGTATAATTTATTATCTTTCTAAGTAATAATATAGTTCTTTTATTCTTAATATCAATAATAACCCCTCTCTTTACTAGTAATAAGAGAAATAATAATTATTATTAATAGATATTATCTCTTTTAGTTTTATTCTTTAGTATACTTTTTTCTTATATTTAGTTTAAAATAAGAAAGTAATTCCTAGAGTCAAGAGTTATTAGATTTAGTTCTACTAATTAGGGTAATAGCTCTACTAAACTTATCTAGTATAGTATTCTATAAGCTAAAGTCTTATATAAGTATCTCTATTTAATAAG
>KV875324.1:469-40941 GCA_001879505.1 Calonectria pseudoreteaudii
TAATATATATTTTAATTGTAAGCTACTATAACCTTTTACTATTAATAGTATATAAAGATTTAGTAAAAAATTCTTTTAATAACTCTAGTACTTAATAGTCCTAAATATAAGTCAGTATTAAAGAGTTATAATTCTCTAAAGTTGCTTTAGATACTATTCTTTCTAAGTAATACCTCTCTTATTACTCTAATATAAAGAGTAAAACTTGTTTTTTTAGTTATTTTTAGTAACCTTATATTATACTTTTATCTTAACTTAAAAGTAAACTTAGTAGTCTTTTATATTATATAAGTATAAGTCTTTAGGATAATAATAATAGTACTTAGGTAGTTATCCTAGTTAGTATTTAATAATAGTAATAATTCGGTCTTCTTATCTTACTACCTAATAGTATTTATAAGTATCATAATATAAGATATTATAAATAGAATTATTATCTTTTAATAAGAAATAATTATTAATAATTTTTTTTAGTTTATAAAAAAAGTAATAATAGTAAAAATAGTATAACTATAAAATATTCTAATAATCTTAGTAATTAAATTAAGTACTATAATTATTATTTAATATCCTAATACTTTTTAATTAATATTTATAAATTATTATATCCTTTACTTAAAGTATAGTAATTTTTATTTTATAAAGAATATTAATCTTTATTTTTAACTATTATCAATAAATTAGTTTATAAGTAAATAGAGAGAAGTCTTCTATTTCAACTGTTCTCTTTAGAAGAGCTAATCTAACTTAAATATACCTCTCCTTATTATATTCTAATAATCTTTATTTCTCTTTACTAAATAGTTCTTTAGTACTATTATAAGAGTAGGAATAAATAATAATAGTAAGGATTTTTCTTTCTATAGCTCTCTTTGTTCTTTCTAGTATAAGAGTTTAAGCAATAGTCTTCTTACTAGATATAAGAGACCTTTTACTATTAATAAACAAATTATCTAATAGTAAAGTATCTTATAGTTCTTATACTTAAATAATATTTAATTACTTTTTATTATAAGGTATAAATTTAAACTTTTAATTAAAGTCTAATTTAAAATATCTATAGAATATATATTTTAATTTACTATAGTTTTAGTAAGTTATCTTAGAGAAATCTTTTCTTTATATACCTCTTAATTTTATAGGGCTTAAATTAGTCTTATAAGAGATAAATATAGATTATCTTTACTCTAAACTAGTATTAGAATAACTATATTTATTCTTATTATTAGTACTAAAGTTTAACTTTTTATACTATAAGAATTATCTATTATTAATTTTAATAATTATATTAATATAATTAATAAGAGTAGTTAATTAAGTCTTTTTATAGAATTCTTTTTAGATTATCTTCTTTAACCTATTAAAAAAAAGTAATATAAAAATATCTTATTCCTATAATAGTTTAATAGTATATTAAGTAAAGAGAGTACTATAATCAGATATAAAGCTTATTTATTTTAAAGTTTTAATCTATTATTTAGTTTTAGATTTCTTATTAATAATACTAAAAGTTTTTCTTAGTTCTTCTTCTAAGTATATATAGTCAATATAGATTTCTATAATATAAGAGTTATAATTAGGTTTAAATTTATTATTCTAGTTATCTATTATTAATTAAAACTAGGTTTTAGTATTTCTAGAGAGTCTTCTTATTATATACTTAACTTTTATTTTTTTTAGAGTAAAATAAGATTAGAAAGTTAAGAAAGTAATTTTTTATTTTAGTAAAGAAGATAAAGAGTTTATAAGAATCTTTATTAAACTTATTAGAAAGTATAAGTTTTAAGATTTCTTTTAGATCTTTAGTATAAAAAATAAAAGTACTAGAGTCTTATTAGTATTAGAAAAGAGCCTAATTTTATATAAACTATTTATCTCTTAACTAATTATATTTTAGTAGTATTAGCTTTACCTAGTTAGTAAGCTATAAGTTAGCTAGTAAAATAGTCAATATATTAAAGAATTATTAAAATATCTCTTCTATATCTATAAGATATTAATTATTTATATTAATATAGTATTAGTTTTCTTCTATATAATATTAAGATTTAATAATAAGCTAATATATAGTAACTTAGAGATATCTATTCTCTTATTATAATACTTTAAGTTACTTATTATCCCCTTTATTAGAGGATTTAACCTCTTTTATATTCTTATTATCTATAGAGACTCTGAAAATAAAAGTCTCTTTGTTCTTAAGCTAAGAAGATTCTAATATAGTAGGTTAGGATACTATTATAGTAATATTATTTAGAGTTAATATAGGTAATCTTCTAAATAAAAGCTTTTAATATATAATAATTTATTCTTAAGTCTTACTATTAAAGATAAAGGTAGAGCTTAGAGAAACTTATAGTTTAAGGTAAATAATAGAGTTTTATAACTTAGATAATAGAAGCTATAAAGAGTTACTTTTATAAGCTAAGTAATAAAATTATATTATTTTAATTATTAGGTTTATATTATAGGGTAAATTAAGTATATTAGATTTAAGTAATATAAAAAGTAATAAATAAGAGAATATTATATTTAATAATAAGTTAATTAATTAAGTAAATAATTAAAAATAACTAAGTTATATTAAAAGCTAAGTTATATTCTTAGTAATTATAACTCTTAAAGAGTTTAAATATATAGATTTTATTAAGATAATACTAAAAGTAAAAGTAAAAACTTTTAGACCTAGTAATTATAATAATCATAGTAATTACTTTAGTATTAAATAATAATCATAATCACAGTTACTTTAGTTAGTAAGTTATATAATATAGATATCTACAGCTAACCCTATACTAGTGCCAGCGGGCTAGCTTCCGGGTAGGTTAGCCTTGGACCGGATTGTAACAATATATAGCTCTAGCTAGTTATATATCTATCTCTTTTATTTTAGAGATACTCTTTATTTAAATAGTAAGGATATTATTTGATTATAGATCTAAGAATAATAATATAATAGTCAAATACTAGATTAGTAATTTAAAAGTATATACAATTATTACTAATAGTTTAAAGTAAGAGACATATAAGCTAAAGTTCAAAAAAAGAACTCTTAAAATATTAAAATAAATATTAACTGTCTTTCTAAGTTTAAGGTTAATAAAGAAAGTAACTTAAACTCAGATAATATAATATATTACATCGATTTTAAAACTAGCCTTAAAATAGTTAAGCTTATAGAAAAGGAAGTTCACCTTCAATATAAGATAACTCTAAATATAATAAGAAAAGAATTACACTAGTTAAGACAAAGACCTAAGCTTAGCTAGAAAAAGATCAAGGTTAATACCTTATATAAAAGAAAAAGAGTTAAAGTCTACTTATATAATAATATACTTTCTAATAGTTTTATTTCTAAAGAAAGCTTATACTAGTTCTAAACTCGATAGAATAAAGTATAAGAGTTATTAAAAAAGGAATTAAAGTACTTAAAATATATTACCCTAAAATTCTTAACTATAGAAAAAGGAATAAAGATATATAATAATAGACTTAAAAGACTATTAGATTAAATAAAAGATATTCTTATAGACTAAGAATAAGATATCTTCTTTTAGATTATATATAATAGAGAGGTAGCTCTTACCTAAGACTTCAAAGACTATAAATAAGTTTACTCTATTATTACTCTATTATAAGTAATAAAAGTAATTAAATACTTTATATAGTAAACTAGAAATATACTTATACCTACCAGTCTCTAAAAAAAAGTCATTAACCTCCTTTAAACATACCTTAAGTATAGTATTCTAGAAGAAAGTTATACTACCTATAAGAACCCCTAGTTTCTAATAACTAAAAAAGATAAAAAACTCTATTTAATTAACTTAGTTATAAAGATAAACACACACATAATATATAATATCTTAATCCTAACTAGTACTAACAAGTTCTCTACTAATTTTAATATATATAAAATAATATTATTATTAGATTTCTTCTTAAGATATAACTAGATTCTGCTAGATAAGAAGAATCAAGACCTAATAATATTTAATATTCTAATAAGACTATTAAGGATATGTATACTACCTTAAAGAGCTACTAATTCTATTGCCTAGTTTATTAGGGTTATAACTCGTATTTTATTTAACCTAATTCCTAATATATACTAGTTTTTCTTTGATAATATTATTATTAAAAGACTAAAGACTATATATGATAATAAAGAAGTTATATCAAAAGTTAGAAGATATATCCTTAAATACCTAATTAATATTAATAAAGTATTAATTAATATAGAGTTATTAAGCTATACTATAGTAAGAGGTAAATCTTAGTTTTACTAGAATACTATAATAATAGTTAATTACTTATATAATATCTACAAGAGATAGTTAACAGAAGATAAAGTTATTAAAATCAAAAAATAATTACTTTATAAAGATATTAGGGAAATTCAAGTCTTCTTAAGCCTAGTTAGCTATTATAGATAATAAGTACTCTATTTTACCTAGATAGCTAAGCCTTTAACACAATTATTAAAAAAAAAGACTATTTAGTTATAGACTGACAAATATTAAAATACAATAAATAACTTAAAAGCAAGGATTATTATACAACCTATACTAGTAACCCTAAATTGCTTAGATAAGTCAAGAGAGATTATTTTGATAGTTAATATAAGTTTACTCAGTTAAAAGTATATATTAATATAAATTATTAACAGTAAATAATACTCTATTTGTTTTAAATCTAGAATTTAGATTAATATTGAGTTTAAATATAATACTATAAAATAAGAGTATAAAACTATTCTCTTTATATTTTAATAACTATAAAGTCTTATCTATAGAGTATAGTTTATATTAGAAATAAATATATAAGTATTAGTTTATTAACTTAATAGAAGAGTTAATAATATTCTAGGTACTATAGTTATTTACTAACTAAGTTATATTATATTATTTAATTTTATAATATATTATATATCTAGGAAGAAGAATAGAGTTATTAATAGGTTATCTTATAAGCTAAAAAGTCTATCAGATAGATTAGATACTAAAGTTAAAAGAGATATAGACAAATTCATCGACTCTTACCTAAATATAATTCTTATGAGCTATAAAAAGGTATTTATCAGTAGATACTTAATAGAATCTAAGAAACTTACTAGATACTTCTAAACTCTTAAAAGACTATTTAATCTAAAGCTAAGAGAATTTACTAAACTCTAAAATAAGATAAGAATATATTTTATAGAAGATAGATAACTATAATAGAAGCTTAAACACTCTAACAACTTCCCTATATTAATAGTTAATAATAAGAAAATATAGTAATTATTAGTATAAACTATATATAAAGACTATAACTATAAAAGTAAAGAGGTAATATATAACCTCTTTATAAAGCGATATTTCTAGCCTAGTATATAAGTAAATATCAGAGAAGCTATATAATACTGCTCTAAATATCAAAAATATACTCTATAGAGGCTAAAAGAATCAGTAGTCCTAATAAGTCTAGGATACCTGATAATAAAAGTCTATTTTAATATATAGCTACTACCTACTAACTAAAGAAAAATATACTTTATAGACGTAAAGTATAACCTAATAAAGTAAATTAAAACTAAAATAATAAAGACTTTATCTATTACTATATCAAAGAGATTTATTCTAAAGTTAATCTACTAGTATAAAGCAATCTTAGTAACTATATTTAATAATAAAAGAAAATAATTAAAAAGTCTAAAAAAAGCTCTCTATAAATTAGACATAAAATATATCTAGATTTTAGCTAGAAACTCGAAAGTTAATAGACTAAATAAAGTTAGTTATATACTAATAGCTAACTTCTTTAAGAAAAGTAAAGAAAAAAAAAGAAACAGATAAGTAAAGAACCTTAACAAAGTTTTACTTACTAACAGAGCTACTATATACTCTTTGTACAGCTACTTACTATTTTACCTTCTCTATAGATAGGAGCTAATACTTCCTTTAGAAGTCTTAGTACTTACTTAGAGGTTAATTAAATAGAACTAAGTATCTATATTTAAAAAACTATTTAAATCAAAAGTTTATATCTTTAAATATTAAAATAAAGATATTAAAGATACTTAAAAGAAGGTTATTATTTTCTATTAATAATTAATAAATAGGACTAATAAGTTAAACTATTATTATCTAAGAAAGTAATCTATTAAGTCTAGTAACTTAATTCTTACTTATAATAAAGAAAAGTTAAATAATATAAGTAGAGATATTAAGTTTATACTAAGGTAAATAAGTCTTTTTAAGGTAAAATCTCAAACACTTATAAATAAAGCTTATATAATTAAAATACTTGATAAGGTTCAAATAAAAGGAATTATTTACAGTAATTATCTTAAATATTTTATTTAGAATAATAAAGGATAGTAGTTTAGCTCTAGTAATTTAATATCTAAAGACTTTAATAATAATAATAGAATAAATAAAAGTAATAAATTATTTAATCTAAGTAATAATAATATAAATACTTATAATAGATTATAAAGAGAATTATCTAATAATAAAGCTAGAATATATAATAAACCTCTTATATAGGATCCTATATAAAGACTAAGAGGGCGTCTATAAAAATCTAAGAATAAACCTAAAAATTAAATTAAAGATAAATACTATTCGATCTATTAGATAAAGATATTTATATAAGACTTTAGCTTACAGAATACTATACTAAATAAGTTTAATAGAGCTATTACCTTAGTTAATAGAACCGAACCTAGTAACTCTTAACTCTAAGAATTACTTTTTTACTTTAAATTAAATATAAGAAAGAAGTATACTAGAGAGTAAAATTAAAAGAAATAGTATCTATTAATAATAGTTATTATTTCTCTTATTATTAATAGAGAGAGAAATTATTATTAATACTGAGAATAAAGGAACTATACTATTACCTAAAAAGATAATAAATTATATCAAAAATAAACAAAAACCTAGTAAAAACCCACTTAAATCTAGAAATTATTTTATATATACCTAAATTAATTCTTAAGAGGTATCAATCAAAACCATATACCCCTAAGAAATAAGTAAGTAAACCCCCCTCTTAGATACTTAAAAAGTAGCTCTATTACACCCAAAATCATAGTAAATAGAGCAAATAGTAAGAAGATAATAATAAGATATACTAGATCTAGTAGTAGATAGTCATATATCTATATTAGATATAGTTCTATTAAGAAATAAATAAGATATTACTTAGAATCTATAGTCTAAATACTAAAAATAAAATAATAATATAGAGATAAATACTATAAGATAAATATAACTATTAATTAATATAAACAAGATTAAATAATACTATTACTAATCTATTACTTAGTATTTATAGAAAACATAACCCCTTAGTAACTAATACACAAGTCTTCCTTAATTACCCGATTAATAGTTTTAACTATAAAATAAACCTCTACTCTAGCACCTTAATTATAAAATAAATAAAAAATACTAAGATTACTTAAAATTTAAGAATAAGTATTATAGTTCAAAATAGTTAGATCAGAAGTACACTCACAGCTATTAAATCTAATTAACTCTTTTCCTATAAGTAAAACTGAAATTAAGTTACTTTCACTAAATATAAAAAGATATCTAAGAAACTATACTTACTCACAATCTATATAATTATTCTAGATATAATTTAAGTACCTTTTACCTATAAAATCAGGAACTAAGTAATAGTTAAAGAAAAAAGATAGGATATATTCCTAGTTAGTAGTAATAGTAGTTATATAAGAATAAATACACTTATAATAGTATAATAGATTAGTTCGACCTATAAAAGAGATAAGAAATACTTTCAGTCTCTTAGTATACTTAATAAGCTATACAAAGAAATACCTATCTAAGTACTTATAAACAGCTAGAATATAAATAGACTACTACTCAGAAGGTTAAATTACTAAGAAATAATTAATACCCTTTTAAATATAAGAATTAAAACTAAATTATTTAAAAAAGAAAAAAGTAAGTTATCTAAAGTTATCAAAAGAACTATCTTTAAAAGTAACCTTAACATATATTAGATTACTAAAGTAATCAAAAGTAAAGTAAGAATAAACCTAGATATTAAAAGATCTAATAATCTATAGAAGTAAAAAAAGATTAAATTAAATAATACTATAGAATAATAAAGAATAAAGTAACTTAGATAATAATTTACTAAAAAATAAATAAGAAAATATAAAGTCTTATTAATACTATTAGTATTTTAATAAAACTTACTATAAATACTCTAACTAAGAAAAGTACTATACTTAATACAATTCTCAGAGACTAATTTATAAAAAGAAAGAATATTTAGAAACTCTTTTTAAATAAAGCTTACTATCTTCTTAGTATACTCTTTATAATTATTAGCTATAGTAAAAGAAGAATTACTAGAAAATATATAGGAAAAGAAGAAAATAATAACTTAAGAAAGTACTATTGTTTAATTAAGGTTAAGGAAGCTATATATAGCTAAGAGAGGATTAATATAATATTAAAAGAAAGAAAAAGTCTTTGTATTTACACTACAAAAAACAAGTAATTACTATAAAGCCTAAGAGAGCTAAGCTAATTTATTATAAATTTATAGTTAAATATAAAAATAAAAAAAAGAGCTTTTAATATATATATAAGCTTTATACCTCTACAGTCTTTATATCTTTTCTAAAGACTCCTACCTTCTATAATATCCACTACTTTCTACCTTTATACTATTTACACTTCTTTAACATTACCTTACTTCCTTATATTACCCTAAAATAGTATTAGAAATATTAATTCTATGTTAACCAAATAATACTACTAACTTATTATTAAAGTAAGATCTTATTTTATATTTTTCTTAGTTTTCTAGAACTTATTAACCTCCTATAATATTTCAATTAATACTAGAACTTAACTTTTAATATAAGTACTTAGCCAAAGAGTAAGAGCAGTACCGAGTTACTAGCTATACCTCTATAATTCCTTAGAAAGAACCCTAATATCCCTTTCTAAATAGAATATATTAAATAATAAAAAAAGGTCCACTTTTTTATTTACTAAATTAAAAGAGATTTAAAACTAAGAAAAATCTTTAAAGAATAGCTTATATAGTACTAACCTTACACTAACTAGTTATTACAACCTAAGCCTAGCTACCCTACAATGATATTATTATTAATAGAACCCCGGGTAGGATCTACCCTTATCTCTATAGCTAGGTCTACTATTGGACAAAGAAGACCCACTTAATAAGACTATCCTAATAAGGTATAACTATCCCGATATATCGAGACTACCCTAAGTTATCGGGACTAATACTTTACTTAATATATAAGACTTTAGGAGTTAATACTATTAGGGTATAATTTAGCTTTCAATATAACTTAATTACCTTCAATTATTCACTTGATTAATTAATCTATTACTAGATATAATATTCTCTATTTATTATCTTTTGTATTGTTTGAACCTAATGTGCTTAGTCTGACTTGTAATATCTACCTGATAGTTAGAATAATACAATCTTATTACTTAGTCTATAGAAATAGCCCCTTGTAGCTTCTATTGCCTAGGTTATAAGACCCTGTTATTTACCTTGAGCTGTAGGCTTCTCTGAGCCCTACTTTTGTCTTTGATAGCAGGGCTTGGGACTAGACTGTTACACTGGTTATACTAAGGTAAAAAAGCTATCTATCTTAATACTTTAAAGAGCTAAGCTAACAATAAAGCATTACTCTCTAACTATAAGTTTTAAGAGTAACCTTATAATACCTTCTTACTATATACCTCTTCTTTATACTATAAAAAACTCTTTTATTTTATTAATAATATAAAGAGATCTTTTTAGTTAAATAATACCAGGGTAGTATATTTCTTTATTATTATCTTAAAAGAGTTATAAGATACTATCTATATTAAACTAAAAAGCCTTATTATTACTAATACTAAAGCTTTTCTTAATAATTCTAAATTTAGTATTAAAGTTAATCTTACTTAAAATTAAAAAAAAATAAAAGTCTAGACTAAGAATATATCTTTTAGTTTTATAATTAATAAATAATAGAAATTATATATATTTAAAAGGTATTTCTTTACTACTATAGTACATATTAAGAATCACTCTTACTATATCACTATTCTTTTTAACTAAATCAAGAACTACTTATATATTTATAATACTTTAACTAAAGATCTAATCAAATAAACCTAAGCTATTACCTATACTTTTTATAAAGCCCTTATTAAAGCTACCCTACTATATAACTTTATAATTATTAATATACCTCTAATAGAGTAACTAAATAACTAGGCTTACAGTTATCTCTTTACTTTTATACTTAGGATTAACCTCAGAAGTCTAATCAATATTAATAAAAAAAAGATCTAGCTCTAAAAGCCTAAGCTAAAGATTAACTTCAATAAGTATAAACTATCTATATCTATATCTTTTAAGATACTCTATTATAATTAAAATCTTATTCTTTAGATTATATCTAAAGAGGGAATTAATAAAGCTTACTAACTAATTAAAGATTTTATTTAAGTAATTATATTTAAAGAAATTAGGATTTATAATTATAAATATAAAAATAAAGATAGTAAGGTAATCTAGTTATATAAAAATACTTAAATTACTTACTATAATAAGAAAATAACTATTATATCTTCTAATAATTTTATAAACTTAGAAAACTTTTAATTTTTAACCTAAGATAATCAAAAACCAAAGAAAGACTAATAGCTCAATCGACTTATTATTTCGGAAAAGCACTATATAATACTTATTCAAATAGGTAATTTAAGACTAACTAGCTCAGGGGAATACATCTTATTCCCTGATTTTATAGTTAAATAATACTAGAACATAGATATTAAAATAACTAGCTAAGACAATAATAACATTAACCTTTCTTTAGAATCTAAAACTAATTTAGATAAAACTAAAAAGTAATAAAATACTACTACTAAGAAAGATCCTCTAATAATACAAAAACTAATTATTAAGCTAAGTAATAAAAAGATAAGTAAAATAATAACTAAACCTTTAATAAAGATATACAAATCAGTACACATACAAGCAAGACTTAATAAGGGTAAAAACAATATAACTAGTAATAAGCTTACTATAAGTTCAAATAATACCTAATTACAAAAACCTAACAAGAAAACTATTAAAAGCTAAGTAGTTAAAGGTATAGAAAGAGTTACTAATAGAATTATAATATTTTTAGAGAACTATAGTATAATAAAATAGAAGAAAGATATTCTAGGTAATTAATATAGTTAAGCTAAATACTATTTTATTTATAAATTACCTAGTATAGTCTACCTTCTAAAAGTTATAAATAGAATAATTACTTTCTTTTTAACTTTTAATATATAAAAGACCTATATCTTATAAAGACTTTACAATAAAAGAATATAAAATCAAATTAAAAAGACTATTATAAAGTTAAGAGAGAAAAAGCCTAAGAAGCAAGAACAGGATAATACTTACACTGCCTAAGCTACTAGATATTACTAATAAGTTAAATCAAACAATACTAATATAAGTTATTTCTTTTACTATATTTTAAATCTTTCTTTTATCTCTTTAAAGTCCTTTTTAGTTACAATTTTATAAAACTTAAAAATAAACTAAAATCAATAAAAAGAAGAGTATAATAGGACTCAGGGTAATAGCTTAACAAGAGTTCAATATAGGGTAAATTATATGACCTAGAGACTAGTCGCAATACCAGATTTAGTAAGATAAAAGCTACTAGCCTCAACACTAGTTTAGCTCAGTAGTTTTACCTTAATATACCCTTTCGACCTTATTTTCAAGTTTCCTATTTAAGAGACTATTTAATCACAGGTATCTTATTATAACTATAACTTTTATTCTAACCTAGTAAATATAAATTATTGATTTATTTTATAATTTTAGCTTATTTGTCTGAGTATAGCTAAAAGCTGATCTAAGTACAATAGAATTATTAGATTATTTAGATTCTTCTGGGCTTAGTGTGTGGTTTCTACACATTAAAACCCTGTCCCTGTTATAATAATCAGAAGGTTTTAATTTTACTTTATACATCTTATGTTTATTTAATATTACTAATAATGTCTTTCTCTCTATTAATCTAGACAATATACAACCTTCTCCCCTATAGGGTAGGTGTCGAGATGTTTTTGTGTTGTTATCCCTGTCAAAACATCCAGGGAGCGCAATCTAAAGCTCTGACCATGTTAAGCTCCTGCTCTCAAGAACAGACTCAGAACTCACTGACTTCAAAAATTCCGCCTTTTCAGCAGTCGAGATATTGGAAGTCGCAAATAGATGTATCTGCGCTCTTCCAAATCACGGTGGGCCTGATCCGGTACAATTCCGAATCCCACTACAATTCGGACCAAGCATGGGATCGGATTTTGCTAGCTCTCCTCGTTTACGCGTACCTGGATATCCTTGAATAGAGGGACATGTGCAGCTTGCGATATCAAATAAACTTTTCTCTCTTTACAGGTTTCAGGTCATGTTGCCGTTCATTTCGTATCGTGTAACTGGACGGAAATGGATCCCGAGGCTGAACGAAAATGTAGCAGGCTGAGGGCAGCAAAATTAAAATTAAAATTTGTTCCCCTGCATGCACACAGTTGCATTGAATCGGATGCGTTGTTCAGCTCTCTTGCAAGGGCCCTCGGATATCACGGCCAAATTAAGACCATGTGGGTCTGACGGAGCGGTTGAGCTCGTGTTGTGAACCCCTGACTCAAACCGTACCCGCAAAGTGGACCGCGCGAGTCGAGGGTCAAAAACCTTGGACACAACTCAGCCCAAGGATTGGCAAGGATTTCTCACAAGTCGGGGGTCCCGCATCTCCTCTTCTCTGTCTCGGGTAGGATGGGGTCCAATCGGGACGAATGAATGCTTGGATGCTGAGAGAAAAATTGGCTGGTCAGAGTGGGACGAGGAAAGAGCGTTTTACTTATTGTACTATTCCCAAATGGAAGACTAGTGAACCCGTGATGTGATGTATGAGGCGTAAAAATGGGGCCCACTCTGGTGTTGGTTTTGCTTTTCGTGCCCAGAACAGCGTCTTTGTCCGTCCTTGTCCAAGACGCGCCAAGAAAGACCGGTGTCTCTTCGAGGTGTGCTGGGTTTTCAATGCAGATCTCTTCAGCCTGGAATATCTCATGGTGCAGAGCAGATGCGCATCCACCCGGATCGCGGTGAAGAGCAAACTTTATACGTGGTGATCAGCACCTTCATCCACAACCCCGCGATGATTACGTCTCGGCTATCTATCCGACCTCGACGATCCGCAGCCCGAGTCAACGACATTCATGTGGTTTTGGATTCCAAGATCCGACAAAAAAATATGCTACTGCAAGGCAGCTCTGGAAATGGCTGTCGACGGCGATTTCCTGTTCGGTTTGCTTGCTTGCCGCCCAAAATCACCGCCTGTACACTGCTTTGACCGATGGTAAGTGCTGGGGCAATCTGATTCTTGGCACTGGAGTTTTATGAGTGAGCAGGCAGATGGGACGGCTCATGCAGCGCCGCAGGAGGTACTGTACCAATCTAACCCTTGGTGGTGGTACGATGCAAAGGAAGCAGGGCGCTTGGACGATTTTGCCATCGTGTTGTTCTCATTGGTGTGAGTCGACCAGCCATGGGCCGCCATGGAATTAGAAAGAGACGGCATACCCAAAACAGCGAAGCACACAGTCCACCAACAGGCGAGCAAGCGTGCATTGGAGTGCGGCCCAGGTAAGCGCTGCCATTTATCCGTTTAAGCATGTCTTGGCAGGACCAGTGGGATCGTAAACCCGTCCTTGGTCCGGTGCAATTTCCGATCGATACGTGACTCTGCTGTCAGCAATGTGGCACGGTACCTGGACGATGTGGGCTATGTCATCATAAACGAGCTCAATTCCGCTAAGCTGCTTCATGCCCAGGAACCGGATGCAGCCGGCCCCTCTCTTTTTCCAATAGTCTTGTTCGATGCGATTCATCCGCCTGCCCCTGCCCGAATCTGGGCTGAGCGTCGCCCAGCCACATCGTGATGCCAAATCCAACCGAATGCGCTAAATAACTGTGCAGATCGTATAAGATGTCTTCCATAGTAGCCCGCTTGTAGGACAGCTCGTTGCGTCTACGTTTCACTCTTCGAACGCCAGTCACTCGTTTATCGGATTGATAATCCCCACGCTCGTTTTAACACTAATCATTATGCACTCTCTTTCTCTTGGCGTTGGGCTCGCCGTTTTGGCCTCGCTTGTCGGCGCGAGTCCCTGCAGACCGCACAGCAATACCCGCATCAGCACTGTCGTGACCAGTGAAAGCGTTACCACAAGCGGCATCGTCGACGTCTCTACAGAGTCCCCGACTTCCGCTGCCACTACCAAGGAGGAGGAAATCCCGAACTCGTCCACCGAGACGACTGATGTCTTGATTCCAACCACGAGTGCCGAAAGCACGACAGAAAATTGGATCCCAACACCCACCGCAGAGTCTACAACAGAGACACCGGTCTACAGCACTCCCGCCCAGTTCACATCGGTCGTCTATGGCACCACTTCAGCACACAACACCCCTTCGGCCTATAGTACCACTGCTGAAGGCACAACGGAGACCTCGGCCTACAGCACCCCTTCAGCCTATAGCACCTCTTCGGCCTACAGCACCCCTTCAGCCTACAGCACTACTTCAGCCCACAACACCACTGCAGTCTACAGCACTCCATCGGCCCACAGTACCACTGCTGAGAGCACGATCGAGACCTCGGCCTATAGCACTCCTGCAGCTTACAGTACTACTGCGGCTCACAACACCACTGCAGTCTACAGCACCCCTTCGATCTACAGCACCCCTTCGGCCTCTAGCACCATTGCCGAGACCACTGTAGAGTCTACGACAAGCTACTCAACCTCTAGCACAGAGATCTCGAGTTCAACTATTGCGATTACGACCTTGACCTCGACCCCAACTTCGACCTGGACCACCATCACTACCGCATCGACTACTACACCGAGTGTGCTCACCACATTCGCTGTCGTTGCCGGTAACTCGGCAAACACTGCTGCCAATGGCCGCACTATTAGGACCACAGGCCAGGCGAACAATGCCTTGTACCTCATCGCAGACGGTGTCGAAGTGCCCAATTACTCTGTTGGAACAATCCACATTGAAGATTCGACCGGCTACTTGATGATCAACAGTCTGTACATTGTCTACAACCCGACCGCCAAGATTCTTTACACAGCATCCACTCTGGACACTGTATTTACGTCTAGCTGGAAGAAGATTACTTGCACGGCACCGACCTTGGGAGGTGCTCTCTCGTGTGCACCTGACGGTCTTCCCAATCTTACACAGTTCCGCGTATCTTCCACCGTCTCAACCTACATCGGTATTAGAATGGAGGATCCTACTACCACAACCAGCGGATATGTAAACATTGATTTGCTTGCAGGAGCAGCTGCTTAAGAGGTGGAAATTTAATGGGCGAAATATTTTATATTCTAAGTATTTATTTATAACCTAAGTAGTAATAAATATAAAAGTTTGCCTCTAAGTATCAGACCCAAGCAATGTACATGACTGAAGTTGTGGGGATTGTTTTACACATAGAAACTTGCAAGTTGGCAACATGTAGAATAGATACACAGATGCAGGTGAATAAGTTGGTGGAGGGGATCGAAGTCGCTCTATACGACGACTCTTCCGCTTCCCATATGATGCTGGACTGGTTTAATTAATAGACCCCAAAACCCTTTGAGAACTATTCCTCATTCTGAGCCAATCAACCCATTCCACAGTCCCCTTGCCATTGATTGATCATAACTCAAGGACGGCCATGCGACTCTTGATAACCTCTCGTGGGCTTCTTTCCATCGAGCAACTTTTGAAGCTACACTCCATCGCCGAATTGAGTCGGCAAGATAATTTTCAAATACAACCAAACGCTCATCGTATCTGTATGCTTGGTGTCTTTGTATACTGTAAGCAGTGACAAAGTGCTCCCAAAACCACAAATTTGATAGACAGGCGTTCTTCGATTCGCTCTCAGTCCGGAGAAAATCCATGACTAATATGGACAACAAGCGTCGAAAAATCCGTTTCTCGTAGGATTCTGCAAAATCCCAAACCCCCAATACAGTGTACAGGTAGAATCCTGCTGTGATAGCAATACTGCACCAAGAGGTCATGCAGTTACTCTGAAGGGGCATGCCCGGTCCTGTCTTGGAGGCAGATTCGGAGAATGATGTAATATGACCACCAATAGCGGCAAAATGACCACCCAAGATGGAACTCTCGGCCAAGGATCGGCGTGAATCTCCATTATTTTGAGTCGCAGGAAGTTCTGAAATGGACTTTAGGTATTTCACAACGTGCGATCCGTCAATTTCGTAGAACCTGGACTGTGGAGGCAGTGTTGAAAAGAAGAAGGGGAATATTGCAATTGACTCCAATTGCATTCGAAGATAGGCAATATTGCTAGATATATCCACGTTGGAGAGAGGTTGTACTTTGGTGTCACTGGACTTGTTTTTTAGGACTCTGCACTTGACAGCATGGATAGCACAATATGTGCTAAAACGGCGTGTAAGTAAATCCTGCATGAAGTATGCTGATGAGGTTCTTACAGTATAAAGTATCGGTTCACGAGCTCCAGTTCAAGTCTTCCACCCTGGCGCTTCGCGTCTGCCTTATAGTACAGATCAAGAACGAGTACAAGACCATCCACGTGAGTTGCAGCAGCTTCGATGTTGCCAAGAGCGTACTGAGGCAGATGGATGTCAGCAGTAGGTCAATAATAAATATACGGACGTAAAACCAAAAAAAAACATTTTAAAAACTCAACCTCAGCTGGGGACTGTTCTGTGGGCTTATGTCGCAGGAATAGTTTGGGTGTGGATTTCCTTACCTCTATGAGACATAATGTCGTGATATCGCTGACTAATGATATCAAAGTCGCTGGCTGCAAGGAATCAATCTGAGCTTGTAACAGTTTGATAGTCTCAACTTTGTGAAACAAAAATGTGGAATGGTATTTTTGAACATCCCCAGTCACCCACATGCAGTGAAGCCCACCAAGTAGCAAAATGTTTCTCAACGTGGCCGGGCTCTGAAGAGCAAGGGGTAAACTGATGTGCAATTGTTTAGTTAAACCTGCCATGAATGGATCGGTTCTGCCTGCCAAGCTTACATCTTGTCTGTGCCAATGCTGTCTGAATTATCTCCGCTCAGGCGATGAACTAATTATACAACTGTCAGCTGAGTATCGTGATTTGGAAAATGGAGTGCATACTACAATAATAGAACAGTTCTCTTGAATTATATGGCATTTGGATAGGTAAAATGTCGAATGAGTCGATGGGGTTTCCATCTATGGCCCTGGGCAATGCTGTGGACTGAGGCAGCGTTGTGTCATCGACGGCCCAAGGCTGCAACTGGCCGGGCAGAGGTGCACGTCTGCGGTCTCGAAGCGGAGGCTCTAATGGGGGATACCCACACGCCTTTTTTCTCTCTTTGCATCTTTGGCTGTTACTGTTAGTGGAACATTGTTTCGCGGCCTGGCAAAAGAAAACGAACGAAAGAGGCTTACCAAACCGGTTTATTTGCATCGCATCGGATATGGCGTTCTTTACATGGAAGGCAGATGATACGGCTTCGAGTGTGCGCCCGTCGAATTCGCTGGGTTGCTTCCTCATTTGCGGGAGGCATTTGGAAGATGACCAATCTTACGTCGATGGTTGTGAAAGATGGCTAAGCGTGGTATTTCATAGTCATGAAATCGGCGAAACGTTCTCCCACAACCCTTGCGAACGCTTGGATAAATAAGGAATAAGATGTCTGCCTTAAATCGTTCAGCCCACTTTTGACGCCTTACCGCCTGGGGGGGTGCACCGGGATTTAGGTGGAGATGACTGCTCACGAAGCCTATCAGAAATGTTTCAGCGTTACCGTTAATTTCAATTTTGCATAACAAGGGGCACGTGTTTGAATGAAAGTGGATAACAGGGAGTCGTCCAGACCACAACCAGCTGCCATTGAGTATTTTTGCGCCAAGTTCTAATATCTTTCCATGCTTCATGCCTTTGTCAACGCGCTTTTGCAACTGCCATTTAACCACTACCAGTGGCTATCCCTATGACTGCGGTAAGCCTCCATCCCAGTAAGTCCCATGACAGGCAGCAAACCAGAAGACAGACAGGCAACTATCGTGTCTTCTAGTTTGTTGCCTGTCATGGGACTTACTAGGATGGAGGCTTACCGCAGTCATAGGGAGAGGTAGTCCCACATTCGAGCTCACGCGCATGGCTTGCTTATTTGGTCTGACCTGGACCTCGACCCGTAAGAGTTGGATAGGCACTTTACAAATAAAACGGAAAACCTGATCGCTTCAAGACTTTGCCTTACTGTAAAATTCCCAAGAGATGATCCGGGAATAATAAATCAAGCTCTAGGGCTGAGCAAGGGTCAATCTAGTCTAACTTATTCGAGCATTGGAGGCCTGCAGCCAAAGCTAGATTGTAATGTCACTTGCGTCGATTCGTCATGGGTTGCAAGAATAATTGACCCATAAACAAATTCCCCAATATCATTTCAGACTAAAATTGGTAGATTCAAGATGAATCGTGACGGGGTGAAACATTAATGTTGATTGAGAGCACGACCTCGGCTTTGATGCCAACGAGGCAGTTCAGATACGACTGAGGTATCACTGTTACACTATGGCAGGCACAAAGCTCCATGAGGCGGCTGCAGACTTTTCGTCGTGTGTAACAGAAAGCACCACAGAATTGCCCCAGTCGAGTTCCATCATGTCTATGGTCCGTGGATGGTTCTGGTGAGACTCTCGGCTACTCTCCCAAAGTTCCACGCTGTGGTATATTGATATAAACTAGCACCATGTAAAATTAACCATTATTATGCCTGACTTTTTTTTTTTTTTTTTTTTTTAAAAAAAAGACAAGATATAGGCCCGACTGAGTGTATTCGTATACTTTTTCCATATCCGAACAGCTGACTGCAATCTGCCCCACACCTCATGTTGGCATTGAATCTGCAAATAACAGCTCTGGATATGTGTTTACGCTCAAAACATTGGTGGCGGATTAGTTACAGTTTTGGAAGATCCATCGAGAAAACTAGGAGCTGAGTCATGGATGTCGCGATGGCTCAACCGCTCACAATGAATTACATCACAAACTTGTGGGGTGGTGCGGCTTGGCAAAGAGTCTCATAGGATTATTTCCATATTAAGTGGAGTGATCTAGTTTTCCGACAAGGCTGCTTTCTCCTCTCAACGGGGCTGAATGGAATGCGAAGGATCCACAATGGAGCAAGCCCCAGCTCAGCTGCCACGATGCGAGGCGCCCCTGTGTGTTCAGCGATGCATAAAATGGGTGGGTGGCGCATCGTTCCCGTTTTTCGAAATGTTCTGCGCGTTTGGTACATCAGAATGCGGCTGATCACATCGGCGTGGCTGCTGGGCCTCGCCAAAGCCGCCGATATCATTTATGTTACAGATTTACCCATAGCCACATCTCTCGTGAGTAGCTCCTTGTCATGGGCTCATTCGATGAACAAGTCTAATCGCGTTTCTCTCTAGGCATCCTGTGTTTTTGACGTCGTCTCTGTGCAATTCTCGCTTCAGAGCAACTCGCCTTGCCCCACCGATGCGACCCGATTCCAATCATGTATCTGCACACAGCAGTTTCAGAATATTTCTTGGTCAATAAGCGATGGAATGCAAGATTGGTGTGGTGGTACTTCAACCGGCCATCGAGACCAGACTTCAGCGATGACCGTCCTGGAGGCGTATTGCAATCAGGACACTACTTGTACATTCGAAACGCCGGAGCACCCGGTTACGTCTTTCATCTACGAGTTGGATGCCTTTACAAGATTAGCATCATGTGCCCAAAGCCCACTGCAATCAGCTATGAATTGGGTGAGTTTAGCTGCTATGACTTTCCCGCCCGCATCTTGACAAGATATTAGATGGCCAACTACTTATGTCCGTCCTATCCGTCGGGGCTGGCCCCGTGTGCGTGCGAGACGGAAAATCACTCGACTCAGATTACCAGTATTCTCGAGAATAAAGTTGAGGAAGCTTGCGGCAATGCCCAAGACATCACGGCTGCAAAAAGCGTGTTTGCGGCATACTGCCGATTAAATTCGGGCATCACATCGGCTACAGGAAATAATAACCCAACAGCCAAAGTTGGTGAGTCAGCGGTCTGGAAATCAACCTCGCAGGAGCATCCTCAACAAACAGAGTCCAGCAGTGGGATGAGAGATGGCAGTACGAGCAATGATAGCAGCACAAGCAATAGCGATGACGAATCAAACGGACTTGGTAGAGGAGCCATCGCTGGCGTAGTGGTTGGATGTGTTGCTTTTATTGCTGGGTTGGTGGGTGTCATGTGGTGCTTGATACGGAGACGTCAGAAAACCAAGGCATCAAACCCAAGCACGTCAGTTGTTTCAAATAATGTAGACTCTGTGCGGAGCCATGCAGGCTCGCCGCCTGGCGACGACCTTGCCCCTCCAGCATACGAAGCTGGAGATTTTGGAAAAGTATTTCAGAGAGAGCAGGACCAGAATCAATAATTAAATTGAATTCGAATATTTTGATAGTATCGTAATCGCGCAAGGCGTTTAGACCGAGCAGTGACATGACACTGATCCAGCCCGAACCGGTCGTGGCAGTCCTTGCTTTCAAAAATCCAAAGAGCATCATATGTTTAGGAGTGCTATCCTACACGTGTACCCGACCGGGAACGGTAATGTACAGACAATTCTTCCTCATTTACACACTGTCCCCTCAAAGCTAGTATCTGCTCAGAACTTAGTCGGGAAATTCGGGTCATTGGCATGGTCCATGATAAGTTGTACGCACATATCCCCGTTAATAGCTGCCAGAGGTCTTCCAGTAACCTTCAAAGCAGTCATCCTAGTTCTATATTTCCCTATAGATGGAAACGAATTCATCTAGCGTCCTTGGATGCACAATTATCCTCATAACATACTTCCATATGCCATCATTGTCTGTGATAGCCTAAGCAAGATGGCTATCGCCGATAATATCTGCCTTTGAATACTCGAATTTTGTTCAAATATTTCCAGAGTGCAACAGAGATATAGAGACCTGATCCCGCCAACCTCAATCAGTGACGGTGTGCAGGGGGTAAGTTCAATGTCATCGACGGGGTCTTCATTCTACGATTGCGGAATAACTCGTCAGCCAGCTACTATAGCATTTTATTAAAACAAAAGAAGAGAATCTGTAACCGCCTTAGGAGTGGAATTTCATTTGTCATACCTTTGGCTAGCATTATGCCTCCAGGTGGGAAGGCCGACCTAAAGCAACTCGGCACATACTGGTCAACACCAATCCCGCTTACACCTGAATGCGGGCCACCTCTTCGTTGAATCAAAGCAACTTTATGCAGCATATGACGATATCCACACTAGAAAGTAACCAGACAATGGCTTCGGATAGCCCGATAATGAGTTTAGATTGAACCACCGTTGTTATTGGGTTATTTATCATGTGTACCTGTCTAGAATGGTGGATAGTGATAGGCTCAGAATGGGAAAAGATAGTCGTAGGCTGTCACTGAGTCATCATGTGAATGGTACTGCAACAAGCTGAATGTTTTCTTGACGATCGTTTCTCATTTGGTCTAGAATACGACCATTTTTGTGCAGGTCAACGCCACAACTGTCGTAGCCGAAGACTAGTGGCAATAGAACACCGGAAAAAGCATCAAGCGTTCAGCTCCGGTACGCCACCACTCCACTCCTGCATTCTTTAAAAATGCTCACCCCCTTGGGCGAGAATCTTGATTTTGACCTTATTCCATCAGACCCTGGCGGCAGCGCATCGGCGCCATGGACCCTCAGCGTTGGATAAGCCCTAGCCACGAACCTTGAATTACCTTGCCCTCGATTTTGATCAGGAGAGCCTGATTATCATGTCCAGGTTGAGACAACACCATGGCCCACCCCACATCAACCTTCCCGCCCGCTCAGGCCGCCCTCACGACAATCTTCACACCGCCTAGCTTTTGTACCCCTTATGTTGATGCCAGCAGTTGGATCTCTTCTCTCACTGAATCCCACTTGTCATCATGCTTTGCTGGCTTGCCTTCGCTTGAAGGACTGATCCACTCAGTCTACTATTCCCCAGGCATTTGCCCTTCTGGGTACACGATTGATTGTACGCGATTCGATGATATTCAAGGGCCGCCCTTACGAAATGGGGAAACTGGAGCAATATGTTGCCCAAGGTAAGAAAGCTTGCTAATTTTTCTAGGTCTGCGACTGTATTGCTAACTCGTTGGCGCAGCTCTTTCAGTTGTGCGCTAGATAACCCACTCCAATGCGTCTCAAGCTCCAGGGGCCCAAATTCAACCACATTCGAGGCCGTTTACGTGCAAGTCAGATGGCAGGAATCTGACTTATCATTGTTCGAAACACCACCATTAACCTCTGGTGCGCTTTCATCCCGCCGTCATTCTGGTTGGGACCCAGATGGCGCCCTGCTTAGTGTGTACTCATTCCCTTCGGACTGTTCCTCCTCGACCAGCACCTGGCTTGAGGGAACTGAGACTACATGTCAACCATTAACCGGGGATTACTATTCGCCGGCAATCTGCCCTGATGGATGGACGGCTGCCTATACTCGGGACGTGCTTGGCGGAAACGGGCCGCCTGTTGAGGCAGACGAAACAGCAATGTATTGCTGTCCGAGGTATGTTTGCGGAGCATTTCGATATTTAATTAACCTAGCGCTTGGGCTGACCCCACCGTCATAGTGGTATGAATTCGGCATTGGGCTCAGGCTGCGGTGAAGGTGCTTGCGTCTCAACTTCACTTTTATCGCTGGACTCCAGCTACTCTATCGAACTTCTCATGTCACGACCGGCCGTACAAATTCGGTGGGCCTCATCGGATCTCTCCTCTTTTGCGACGCACCCCTTAACCCCAGGTTTGACACTTAATTCCCATGTCGCATCCACTGGCTACCCAGTCCTACCCGCTCTTGAAGCAATGGATCACGTGGGTCTCGCACTTGCCTTCATCCCGCTGCTCCTGACGCTTGCTGGCGTCGTAGGGGCTTTCCTCATTATACGCCTGAGACGAAAGGAGGAAATTTTGGCACGGCCCGCTAACTTTTTCAGGCCTTGGATTTTGAGGCAGAGAGTTATCATCGTTCTCATTGGTTTGATGGCTTCCATTCTTCTACTAGTGGAAATTTCTTGCCATTTGCTCCCTCAAGGCAACGATGTGTGGAACGCAACATCCTTGTCGACTCGAAGCGTGACGAAGGTTTACATTTCCGAAGTGACAGTGAAACGTGATGAATCGAACTCGACTGGGGATTATACCATGACATGTAGTATTGAGGGTGATTATACCTTCTCATACGTTACGACGCAGTATGTGGATACATGTTTTCCTGTCATGTTTCGGCAAACTTCTAACGCATCAATTAAATAGGGATCATGGGTCAGCAGTCAGGGAGTCAGCTATGGTGCCCGTTAGCGCTGGAGCTGAACCTACCACGGTTTGCCGTACGGAAGACAAGATAGTCGCATTGCCAACATGCCATCAGCCTCCAACCGCTCCTAATCCTGATGATTTTCTTGATGACACCGAGCCATCTTTTAAGCGAGGCTATTTCGTTGGCAGTGTTCTTGCACCTTTCCTAGCTGCTCTCTTTGCCATCCCGTGGAAAATTTTGGCAATTCATGCTGCCTCACTTGAGCCTTTTCATCAGTTATCTAAGCCTCACGGAACTCGGATGTCTTCATTTCTTCGTCCATATCAAAGCATAGGGGCTCTTTTTGCTCCGCTCCCAGGAATTTGCCAAGTGATGACCTACACCACTGCAGCCATTGCACCACTTGCTGTGGAAGCGTGGAAGGTGAAACTAGAAGGAAATTGCAACCAATCTAATAGCGAGGGATGCACCCCGGTGGTGGTTGTGTCGACCACCGTCGCTCGAGTTCTGGAAGTGCTGTTATCACTGAATATTATTATCGCACTCTGTATGCTTGCACTCTTGAACCACTGGTCAACTGGACTTCAATCGGACCCAAGAAGCCTACTTGGAGTCGCTAGCATATCTCACTCTCCGCATTTCTTGAGGTCATTCAATTCGTGTCCAAAGAAAGCCAAGTGGTGGCAATGGTGGAAACAGAGCCAACAAGACCAGATCACACTGTGCTATGGTTACAATACGGACAATGCAACAGGGCACCGAGATTTTGGTATTCTTGTTGCAGGTGCCTCAAATATCAATATATCAAATACTGTCCGCAGAGCAGAAAGTTCAGCACATGACACGACTCAACAAGAGTTCTATTCTCCTCATACTCACCAATTTCCGCTCAAAAGTGTTATTATACTGTCTTTCTTTACACTGGGCCTAACAGTTCTTCTTGCTATTATCATCTATTACAGACTCACCCCGGACACTCAAGCTCTCGGTCGATTTCTCAGCAGCCAATCTTTCGGGCCCAGGTTCGTCTTTTCGATTGTGGGTGTTGTAATCAACTTCGCCTGGGTTTCTATCTTCACAAGTATGTAACTTCTAAGCATTATGCAACTGCCAATGAGAGAAACTGACAATGGACAGAGTATCTTCTATTTGCACCTTATCTCCAACTCATTCGAGGATCCAGCGTGTCCTCCCAATCGATCGCCTTGCCGTATGCGTCTGACCCATACACATACCTAGTCACCAGCATCAAAGGCTTTCGATTTCTAGCCATCGGGGTCTGTCTCAGCACTATATTTAGTGATTTCCTTCCCCTTACACTGGCCAACATCCCCTTCGACCGGACTAACACTTGGGACTCGTATGACGCGTCCACGTGGGTATCTGTGGTGCTACTTGCTATTTTAATCACTACCCTTCTCGTGATAATCAGCATTCTTCTATTTCAACCTCAGAGCCATTTCATTTCCACGAAGAGAGTACAAAAGCGTCCTTTACAGTACATTCTGCAAACAATTACCAATTCCTCCCACCTTATGGAATCTCTTCATTCATTGTCTGAGTTGAGAACGGAAGAGCGGGATAGGAGGGTGGCGGAATTTAATGGACGATATAAGCTCGTTTGGACTAATTCTGAAGGAAGGCCCGAATTCAGTCCCCGCATTCAAGTTCAATGAGGTGGGTAATTCTGGCTTTTGCATGTAAAACATGCTTTTTCTCTTCTTTTGAAGAGCTGTCTGTCTTCCTAACTTGCCACGATTCTTACACCACTTCTAGATCTAAATGTCAAATTCGAATGGTTATAGTTGATAGCTTCCCCTCAATTTTCGCTAACTGAATGAATTCCTTCCAACCATTCTCAACTTTGAGGTTCACCTTTGTTGCCTTATCATCCTCAATTACAAATTCGGCCGCCAATGGAGCATTACCCCCTTCCCAGGGGCTATACGCGTGAAGAGTGAATTTTGCATAATTATAACGTCCCAAGGTTGCAGCAAGCGCGATCGACTAGTATGTCGAATCAAATTCTGTTTTATCTTTTATCTGTTCTTTTATCTCATGGTGATCTAAATGCCGGCAGCTGCCAGTTTATTCCTCAAGCTGCGGCCAGTCCTTCTGTGTGGTCCTACACGTTGCTCCTTCCAGTCGCTGTTCAGTGTCCTTGATACCAATTAAGTCTTTTTTTTTCGTATTGTGTTCCTGAAGTTCTCTTCGCCTTTTCTTGTACTTTTCTTGGTGCAGAATTTGTTTTTGTTTGGATTTAAACCGATGCTGTCTTGATGGCATTCTGAACAGAGGTTATTTTAGATTTGTGATATATTTTTGGATGGTAAGTACTTATGTGAATGATGATGCAAAGGGTCAATTCAAAACTATGAATTGAAAAAATATGTAACATAATTCCCCGTGCTTCCGAAAGCAATATGCAGGGACTAAAGCGAAGGGAACAAGCTCACCTTGTCGGGAAGGAATGCTATACCGCTAAGTCTGGCCTGCTTATTGTCTAGTTTTAGGTCTTCCTGAAAGAAAAAAAAAACTTGAGTCATCGTGTTGGTAGTGTTGAAGTCTCACCTCCAACGGCTTTGGACCATCTCAACAACGTAAGGATTCGCATCACTGTTTCTCAATCTGAATGACTCATCAGGGTCAGAAAACACGCCATAGATCATCATATCTCTTAATCAGATGCTTATCCGAACATTCTGCATTTCTTCTATCAAATTCTGCTCAACTAAGTTCGCGCGGCCCAAAAAAGTTGAATTGCGGCATAACCATTGTGTTATTGACTTTGATGGGCAAGTGATCCATTTATGTGCAAGTCATATCCTCAAAGCGGCAACTTGACATCGGTATCCAGAGCAGCGTATTGATAAGACAAAAAAAGATGAGCATTAGTCAGGCATTATGTTCCATGACGCATTAAATCCGACTGCCCCCACACAGGATTGAACTATGGACCTTTGCATTACAAGTGCAACGCTCTACCACTGAGCTATAAGGGCAATGTTGCTTTGAACACACTCAATTCATTAATAGCTTAAGAGCATGGACATATATGGACAAAATTATATTTTGTTGGAGCTGAGGCGTTGCTTAAATACGACATTGCTCAATGCAGCCATGGGAGATTAACTTTCAGGATTGCGCTGCAGGTTTGAAGCAATGAGTATTTCACTACCCGACACTACCAGTCGTGGGTCTCTATACTGAGAATGTTGGGTGAATGATAGCCGATGCTTGGTTTCGGCCAGCTTCCGATTTCATGGGACGGGAATACCCAAACACATTGCAAATAGTAGTTGTGGAACGCGGTAAACGTGAGTCAGACTACCACCCAGCTGTTTTCCTCTGAGGATGGCCGGTATGAGACTGACAACAGTCATTGGGACTAACTTGCTAGAATGAACTCTGGCAAGTTCCTCACGGCCATGACTTTCAATATCGCAGCGGCCTTCATTATGCCGGACTGGGTAGGATTCGATGAGGTGTATCTGATAATAAATTAGACAATTGTACTTCTAGGGCGAGAGTCAATAGTGGTGAGTGCATCCACACAAGCCAATTACTCCGCTGAAAGGCGAACAACTTTATTATTCTCTGGTATAATAAATTTGATTTCAGAATGATTTGCTGAAGCAAGGGAGCGGAAAGTATTTCTATCGCAAGCTTCCCTTCATCGACGGCTCTGCAGATGACCCACTGTGTTTGTCCCACTTGTGTGCTAGCTAGCCCCAGGCTAAGGAATAGTGACAAATGAGAAACTTGCTGAGACGGATTTATGGAGACAATATTCAGATCCGTCTCGTTCTAAAGGTTCAACAAGTGCCCAAAGCTCAGCGATCGGCATAAATCCGCGGGTGAAAAACAGAGCGAGCCAACAAGTGCTTACCACCATCGCCACAATCTAGTTCTCCTGATCTGCTTACGCAGTTGACAAATCCGCCATATACCAAAATTAGACAAGAGGAATACGAGCGCATCGGATGTCGGCACCAGATACCTCGATGGCTTAGAGGTATAAGAGACTGCTGCTGGCCTCGTCACATTTTTGACCTTTTCAAACAAGCATCATCCGCACTATTCCACCATGCGCCCTACTACCCTTATCGTTGCTGCCCTCACCTCTGTGGCCACTGCTATGCCCTCAATCCGAGATACGGGGTCTGCGGTTGCCAATATCGTCGCTATCAAGAACGGCTTCGGCATAAAGGAGACCAAAACCCCCGTCAAGGTCCCCTTCGGCAAGCTTACACACATGGACCTCGAAATTACGGAGCTTGATCTCAAAGGAGTTTCCGTCTCAGTTCCAGGCACCAGTGCTCCAAACTTGAGCAAGATCACCTGCCAGATGTACAAAGACAAATACGGAATTCAACCGGGAAGTGCCCAATTCACCAGCACCAAGCCAGCTCTAATCAGCACCAACCCTGTGCAATTCGGCTGGGTTTTGTGCTATGTCAATGTCAACTCTTCTTAAGTAGCCAACCACAATGAAATTTCTCATTAGAGGATTTTACGGATCGCTTGATAAATTTATTGTCGTTTAACGTGTTCTTGGTTGCGTTTATTGGGTTGACGAAGATTGATGTGCAAGAAATCAAAACCTGTTGGAAAGGATTTAATACGCCCTGATGTGGAACTTTTAGTATTCAATTCTTGCCTTGATACCCATTAGTTTAGTTTGAACGATAACTATTTCAAGGCTTTAAAATTTGCATAGCTAAAGAATCGGTGCTCGTTTTAACTAGCATTGAGGTCATGAAATCTATGGCAAACCCAACTATGTTGAAGCTGGATTCTCCTCATTCCGTGTCCTTCTGGCTTTGCTGCTCTTTCTCATCTTGATGAGTCATTTCATAAATCTGTTGGACCACTTCTTTTGAAACGTGCTGCTGTCTCCGCCGGCACAATAATAGTGAAATCTCCGCCAAAGTCTTGATTTCTCGCCCGTCCAACTGATATTCAGTCCCTAGCTCTTCGCACATTGATTCAACTTCAGTTCTCTCTGCCCCGAGACAATCCTTCATCAGGTGGATCTTCCAAATATTTGCCATACTTCTGGAATCTAAACGGTCGTACCGTAGTTTGACCACCCTGGAACTGACAGCTTCATCAAATTCTGTTTTTTGATTCGTTGTCAAGAATATCACACCACGAAAATATTCCATGTGCTTCAAAAAGATGGATACCGTGGAGTTGTTACTGATGCACCGTTTGGCAAGGAACGCGTCTGCCTCATCAATAAGCACAATGGCGGCGCTCCTTGATGCGAGGTCAAGAAGTGTCTCGAGATTTCTGTCGATATCGGCGGGCCATTGTCCAATATCGCCACTAGAGATTCGCAACAGTGGGCGTTTTTCTTGCTCCGCCAACAATTCTACTCAAAGTCAGATAGAAGACACGGTATAATAAGTCTAATAATATGAGCCCACCAGCGGTCAGTGTTTTTCCACATCCAGGTGGTCCAGAGAGAAGAAATATCAGCCCTTCCCCTTTCCCTGGAACAAGTTTGTTAGCCCACGGTTTGGAGTGATGTTCAGCAACCAGATCGTGGATAACCCTCTTCTGATTGGTATCAATTTGAAGTTCCGTAATCGCATTGGCAACCCAGTCCACCTTGGTCAGTCGATCAATGTCAAAATATCCCCAGTCCCTCTGCTCTAGACTGTATCCGAGGAATAGGCTGGGCACAGTAGCGCCTGTGCATCACTCTGGCTATATGCTTCTTGCTCAAAAAGTTCCCGAAGATCTCCTTTAGGTAGAATTGTCTTGGATGAGATCATCCAGGTTTCAGTAGCATCAACTGAGTCTCTCGTAAGATCCGGACCAGTTTTGGCAACCTTAGGAGACGTGTTATGAAGTGGACTAGTGAGTTCTGGAAATGCTCCCATGAATGCCGAATGGTCCAGAATGACGCGTCCCTGCAGCTGAGAGGTGTAAGTAGTTTAATGGGATTGAACAATCAAGGTTTGTACCATTTTTGTCACCACATTGAGGTTCCACGACCAGGTTCCTCGTCTCGGTACCTCGGCGATTCCTAGGGCTACAATCAAATCCAACCTCTGAGACATTCTAAGTGCTGCGACATACCATGATAACAAAATAGCTTTGCGTGCAAATAGTCACGCCATCTTTTTCCTCGGGCGACCAACCTTTGATACATTGGTTCCTTTTCCTTCTCATCCATATACTTCCAAGGAAAGCATTGAAGTTCCGTAATCTTCTTGAGGCCCACAAACTCTGCAATATGAATTGTCTCAGCCGTGAGTCCAAATTTGGACCCATTATATCCCCATCTAAAAATTTTGATCTTCACGTGCTTCCTGCCGGAAGTTTTGTCTTCGTTCTTTTCAATGATTTCGTGGAACAAAAAGCATTCTGGGTTCTCCGTTGACTCACTCTTTTCCTTTGTTCCCGCCTCCTCTGGCTTTTCTAAATTCTTCTGAACCTGCCCGATAACTAGGCATCCGGGCTCAAAGATGATTGGCAAATGATCGAACTCGATAAGCCTATTTTGTACCTGGCTTTCGTGGATTATCTCGAGGCCTCTAAGCCGATCCGATATGTAATTTGTCATCCATTCAAGGTGTCGCCTTTCTTCTGGAGTATTAGAATGATTGGCCGCATACTCCTTGATCTTGTGTCGACAATGGAATAATGAGTAGTAAGGTTTCCGAAAGATGATCGGATCAGCGTCAATTCCTGCATGTGAACGCTTTCCAATAATCATACGCAAAGCCTTTTGCATCGCTACAGACTGGATTTCGACTTCTGAGGACTCTTTCTCGCCTTTGGAGTTGACTCGATCTCGAGTCACCATGGCATATTCGCCAAATACTTGATCATTGTTTGCAAGATATGAAGCTCCTTTGTGTCTTATAACAGAGGGGCTTCCATCCTTCCCTTCCTTTTCTATAATATCGGCAAAAGGATACCTTACGTCTGAGATGGATCAGTGTATATCAATAATTGTACCATTAACGTGTCCGTACTTGGCCTCTCATGTTTCGACAAATCCATTTGAGGCCTGAAGCCAATGTACCTTTCGGAGTCCATGGTGCGAATTTACAAGCCAAAGTTAGATAAAGTTAGGATAATCGAGGGGATTCCTTCTGTTTGCAAGGTTTGAGATGGCAGAGACAAAATAGTCTATCACCGCTGACGCAAATCTTCGACTGGCTGAAGGCAGTGAAGTTACATTAGGCATCCATCCATGGTTGATTGGCCGGAACTGAATCTCATTTAACAAGCCAATGGTATTCTGTGAGCAGACATGGTGGGCAGTAAATCCCTCGTATCTGTCATCAGACGTCCTGTCAGCCTGCATGATCAAACAGGGACACTGGTTTAAAATCGCCATTTATCAGTAACCACAAAACATGATTTAATGTCTGAACCTTCCAATCAATAAAGCTCAATCAATATCAGATACGCATCTTCCGCTCACGCTTGATCAAGACTTACCCAAAAAGATATAAGGCCGGCATCATTACCGGACATTAAACCATCCTCCGCCTTTCAGCGAATTAAAATGTGCGACAAGCTTTTCAAACCAGAGTATGTCATCAAGCCTTCAAACGGGGTTACTACGGCCACTGAAAAAGTTTATTAGCGATGAGGAAGGACGGGTAGGACTGGAACCGGTTCAAAACGGGTCTCTCGAGCCCCAAAACCGCATCTATCTTCCTAAAAGCTCTCTCCACTTGAATGAGGAACAGATTTTTGCAGAAGTAAACGATTATCGTTCCTGGAAATACGGGAGGTTTACTCTCAGGAACATTCCGGCATTTGACAGATCTGCAATGTTCGGGATCACCGAATCCGACGAAAATGTTCATATACGTAAAGAAATTGCGAAGTTTATCCAATTCCTTGATGCCAGAAACCCACCGCTTTTTGACAGTTACGGAGCATTATATCATACAAACTCTACGGGCTATGATGATTTATTCAACATCATCGATCAGATCAAGTGCAACCTTCAAATCATTCATCACGGTAATGGTTGTCTAGCTTTTCAACACTACCAGCGGGAGGAATTTTACGAACAAATTCGACGTGCCAGACGTGAACTTAGAAATCGCTACCTAAGAGAGCCACGAGGAATAGTCGGACACAACCCCATCGTCCTAGACGACGATACAAGGAACATGAAAGCCTACCACGCCTTGATAGATTACGTGTTTCATTCTGTGGTTTGGTGGCTGATGCGTGTAGAAGACCAAAATTCTTGGATCTCGCCTATCATTGCTATACTAGCTCTGTGGTCAGTCAAACTCAAGCTTATTGCACTAAATCCTGTTCGTTGGGCCGAAGAGTCCTTGGCTAGGGAGGAAAGTATAATGTACCAAATAGGCGAGAAGCAGAACGAGCAAAAGAACATGAAGTTGCACATCGAACAGGCAATTCAAGGCGATAGAAAGGAGCTCAATCCTCTCAAGAACGAGGATTTTGACTTTCAATACTACTCCTCGAAAATACAGACCAGAAAGCATTTGGGCAACATGATCGTCAACATTTTGAATAATCTGATTCCCGACCGGTCAAATAGAAAGGATTCTACGACATACGAGGTCCGCACGATACTATATAGGGATCACTTGGACCGTACATTGCGACAACTTACTGTTGGTCAATACGGAAGGATCACGGCATCTTCAGATGTCACGAGATTGAGATACAGTTACCGTGCACTGCACCTTCTATTGTTGAATACTGAAAGAATCCCTAGAGTCGATATTGATGATAACACTGTGGAGACTGTCAATATTTTCTGGCACATCAAGCTGAGAAGTGAACCTGATATGCGCCCTGATTCTATTCAGACAGCATGTATAGATGGCATAGTTTCACTATTGGTCCCGTTGGGTATGATGGGAAGTTCTTCTGAGGTCAGGTCACTCAGAACATGGTCGTTTTGGCCCGGTGAAGATGGAGATAGTTTTCCAGAGCATTCGCAACCATCTTTCGAACCATTTTCCAGAGTCGAATTTTCATTGAGTACAAGAAGAGAGGTGAAACGCTCGCAAAGTACTGGGTTGAACATTTTGCCGGTATCAATGAGTCCGCTTATTACATCGATGAAAGGTAGGATAAATAATTCCGCATGCCATATCAAGTCACTAATTCCAAATAAGACATTGAGAAGGATCAAAACAATCGCGAGAAAACTGACAGTAGTTCACTCAAAATTGAAGCCCTGAGGACCTTTACCAACTACAAGGCCCGAAGTAGAGAGATCGATACCTGGGTCATGACGGAAGATACCGTACTCGTTTACACCAGAAAGTATTCTAGTATGGTTCTCATGGTTGCCATGTGTATTATTGGAGGATGTCTCTGCGTGCCGTTTCTTGTTGGCGAGCGCATCGTCGGAGTAGACCCTTTCCAATTTGTTACATTTGGGTGGCTCCTCGCTGGCTCCTTCTTGGTCGGAGCTAAGAGCAGGTACGTGGAAAACTGGCCCTGGCATGATTTTCTCAGAGGCCAGATTGTCTGCCGAAGTGTATCGGAGCTGAAGGGTGCTTCAAAGGTCAAGGAGCAAGCGGTTCTCCTGTACTTGCTCCACAAGGAGTTTCACAACCCACTACTGTTTCGTGGCCCGTATGTTGGCCCTTTCCAGCGACGAGTCGCCTCCAGCACAGAGGGATTCAATGTTGATATTTCAGTTAAGCATTCGACCCTTTTAGTTGCAGGGCTCATCGTCGTTGAAGTTCGCACAGACAAGATGGAGACACACGCTGTGCTACGAGATACGCGCGAGGGTAGACAGGATGAGAATGAGACGCTCATTTCAGAGCCCTTTCCGGGGGTATTTGGAGAAACAGGAGATAAAAGGAGATTGTGGTACGAGGAAGGGATTCGTCTAAAGAAAGGTGAACCCAGCTTTATTCACACAGTCGTCGGGCTTCCTGCTATAGATTGTGACTTTATTTAGTCCATAATTTTGAGCCTAATCAAGCCGAAAACTTGCTTCATTTCTTAAAAATAATAAATATGAAGATCAGTTTAATGCTCGCGCTCATACCCAGCCCTACGTAAACACAAAGCTTCCCTAGCCCCTTGGCAGTGCTCCCTGACACTACTCTCCGGGGCCTCGTTTCCCTCGAGAGTTGTTTCTTTTCATTGCTCTCTTCTTTATATCTACTGTAGACCCAAGTAATGGGTTGAAAAATCTCGCCAGATCGAATGCAGTTACGAAGTTGCTTATTTTTGAGATCGCTTGGAGGGCTGAATAGTTCATGTTATATTCATCTTTGGAAGTACCGTATGCATGGTGAGGTCGTCGCCGAAAGGCATGCATCTGGACTATTTATCCTGCTTTATACTTTTACTAGAAGTAGTGTGTATATTCATCAACTGCTTCGGCTATTTAATTGTACATGTTTTATTCCTTTCAACATGTAGAAATGAAGATTTCTACCATCATCATTTAATGCCCAATTTGGAGTGGTTTTACAAGCTGAACCTTTCTAATCTTCATAGTAAACCTGGATTGATGAAGCTTGGATCCAGCATTCCCAACCTTGGTACTGAGCTCTAGGAATTATGCACAATGTATCTCCCCTACGTATAGCCCTGACAAATGTCTTCGCCTCATCCGTGGGAACACTCCAAATAGGTGTGGTGCTTTCTGTCGAAGCTAGCAGTGGACTGTGGAAGCATTAGCTTATGATCTCATTGATCCTATCATTCATTTACCCCTCATCAACATCCCAGACAGTGTTATAGACGGTCCAATCTGCGTTGAGCACATTCTTCGTCACTTGAAGCTCCATAAAAATATTCCCATCTAAATAGATTGGTTACTGTCTTGGTTCATGTCTCCAATTTGCAATGAGTAGGGAAAGACCGTACGTCTTCTGATGGCTATTTGAAACCAGGTTTCACTTGCATTGAAAGATCCTTGGTCCCAAGGATACTTGTTCTTATGGTCTGACCACCCCTGATCCTTGCCAGTTATGGAAAGTTGAAGTTTGGACATTGGAACTTTGGTACATAATGTTAGTTATGAAAGATACTCCCTTGAATTTATCATAAATGGAAATTCGGGGGACGATTTGAAATATGGAGTTCCAACGTACTTTTAGCATTGGCTGGGATGGGCCCTGATTCTAGATAAACTCCTTGACGGACACCCAGAACTTCCGAATCCGAACGCGACCGGCTTCGATAGTATGCTGCAGTTCCTTCATCTCCAGTCACCAGAGCAGAGCCAGTCCGTTCTGCCCGGAGGCATTCAATCTCTTTGGAGGGAGTCTCACAGTCCGCAATCAGCCGGTTCTTACACCAAATCTCGCGCACTGGGTTTCGGGCTGATGGAAGATTAAGGACATTCTGGTTGTTCGTAGGCGGTAACAAGAGAGTTGGTTCTAGAGCCCAGACTGCCTCTGCAGCTGCAACGTTGCACAGCTCTAAACAGGCTTTTAATATCTCTTCAGGGTGACCCTCTTGTATGACAGCACCGTGTTCGATCAATACCTTGCAGACTGTATAAAGGCTTAGCCGTTCAGTTTCGGCTACAAGGCCCTTCTTCTCATGTTGGATGTCGGAATTTTCTAACTCATCTCTTCTGACGATATCCAACGCGTCTTTCGTGAGGTCAGGATTCTCTGCATCAGCAACATTTACGACTGGTTTAAAGTTGCAGAAAAGCAGTTCTCTAGGCCTTTTGAAATATTTCAACAAGGCAGCAAGAGTTTTGGCCTGAGTATATTTCTGTGCGAGCCTTAAGATCTTTTGAGCGTCTTCTATAGAAATACTGTCAGCAATAACCGGCAACAGCTCCCCAATGCACTGAATCTTTCCTTGCAAGATTCTGTCCCAGTCATGCTCAGGCTCGTTAAGATCGGGAAATGTGGCTGCGACGGCAATAGGCGTGTTTCCATTGTTGTCTTTGAAAAGTCGTAGATGAGGCTTCTCATTTAGATATGGTAGCATTGCTGCTACATGGTAAGGGCGTCCCTTCCGGCATGCCACATGGAGTGGAGTCTCGCAAGCGTTGTTTTTAAGGGATATATCGGACTTTTCGAGAAGGAATCTAAAACCGTCTGTTCTGTTCAAAACTATATGGCCTTCGGCTGCTGCAGCGTTGTGAATGGCGGTATCGCCGAACAAATTCTTGTCGGAAGTATCAGCTCCTTCATCAAGAAGACAGCGCACAGCATTTGATGCTCCTTTCCAACAGGCCCACGCAGCTACAATCAGCGCGGTATCTTCCTGTCCACCACTGCGAGCTTTCAACAAGTCTCGCCCCCCAGGGAAATTGAGCAGGGCGCGAATGATTTCTGGCTCATTGGCTTCCGCAGCTAGATGGAGTACGGTATGGTTAAAGGGACCGCCCGGAGCAAGAAGGACCTCATGAGCATTCGACATTGATCTCATGACCTTCAAGATTCTCTGAACAATCCGTAGGTTTCCCTGATGGTTTCTATCACCACAAGCATCCGTCAACGCAGTGCCGCCTTGCTTGTCTGTTTTAGAGACTAAATTTTGTTTCTTTTTCAATGGCATAGATTCCAAAATTGTGTCAACCACATCTTCGTGGCCCATAATGACTGCGATGCGAAATGCAGACATTTCTTCGGAGCCATTGGGCTCCTCCGGGTCTGCTCCCTTGGATAGTAACATCTCGACCACTTCGCGATGTCCTAACTTAGATGCTACATATAAGGGCGTGTGTTCTGCTTGATCCCAAGATGGATTTTCAAATCCATGAACAGAATGACCCAGCTCGATCCATTTCTCAGCGGTTGCGGGAAGATTGAAGTACGCGAGGACATGAAGCGCAGACAAGGGAGGTGTCTCAGTATCCAAAGTGCTCCACATTGCATCTTTCCAAAATCCTAGTTCTTGAAGTTTGTTATAGATGGCAATTGTGATGGTGTCCAAGAATCGATTTCGGTCAAGCAGCTTGAAAATACTCAGCTGTGGAAACGGCTCACCTGGTAGTTTTTCATCAGCCTTCCTCAAATGCCATCCCCAATTTGTCGCTGCATACTCCAAGAATGGGGATGCCTCAACAGCGATCTTCCACTGGTCTAATGATCCAGCATCTTCTCGGGACTTTTCTATGCATCCCAGGCATGTCTTCGCAATAATGCTATGTGCATTCTCAAAGTGAGCTCTGGCATTTCGAGCATTAGAAAAGTAGTCCTTGACAGCCTTGTGAATGGTAACAAAGTCCAAGTCGGCGCCAATTTTCAGAAAGTAAGATGTCGACTTTACTAGCCTCTCGCTTCTGAAGGCTGCAAGATTGGAATTGTTTGAGTATGTAGAGAATGCAAGTGCATGCTGCAGCTGCACAAGCTTTAGCCCGGAACCAACCGTGTGGATAGTCCAAAGTAGAGCTTGCTGGCCGGTTCTATCATCGCCAATACGCTCCATGATCTTTCTGATGAGCTCATCGAGACCATCTACAAGATGATCCAAGGCATCATCTATGCCTTCGGGGTCAAGACTATAAAATTGCTTGATAAGCAGATCGGCGCAGAGGAAGTTTTGATTGGCGACTTGGACGATTCTTTCACTGAGCTGCTGGAGCTCCATTTCAACCTTCAATCTTTCGCACAGCTCATAAGAGCCAATAAATATGTCCTCCTCGTCTCCGTTCGCAATCCTTTTCAGTTTGTTGCAAACGAAAGCCGTGATTGATGTAGTATTGTTGTTGGCGTTGATGATACTCGCCTGGAGATGCTCTGCGTGTTTGCGCAGGCCATCTCTAGAAGTCAAAAGAATTCGAGCCTCTGGGGAGTTGAGCTTGCGGATTTTAGGGATCAAATCGCGATATACCATTTCTGGAAGCTCGTCAAGACCGTCAATAAAAATGTAAACAGTATCGAAGCTTCTTGATACGGCTCCCAGAACGGAGTGAGTAGACTCCCTTTTCATATTACTTCTTATTGAATGCGTAAGAAGTTCCACCGATTCCATGTGCTCGATTGCGCGTTGCGGAGCCACTTCCCATAACTGATATAAAAGCTGTCGCAGCAAGCATCCCAAAATTTGATCCGACTTTTGGTTATCACCTGCCTTGAAGGAGCAGTAGTAAATGCCGACGCCAACCAAGGGCATACGATAGCATTCTTTGTCGTCATCAACAACATGTATCAAATTATTTTGATCAGAACTCAAAAGGTGTTGGGCTAGAAATGTTGCGACGTGTGATTTGCCAGCTCCAGCTTCCCCAAGTATCCATAGCAATTGGTTATCATCGCCCAGAGCTGCATCTTGCCAAACATGAAAGGAGTGCTCTTCAAGAATCCACACAGGTGGACTGTCTCTCATGTTATGCAGCTTTTCCCCAGCTGATGATTCATGTTGAATTGGCAGTTGCGAGATAGCTCCTAGGAATTGAGTCACACCCATTCTATCACCTATTTTCTCAAGACCCTGCAGAATATTTTGCTGGATCTCTGCCGTCATCAAACCTTGGTATGTATTGAATATGCGCAGAGACCTAAAATAAAGTCAATCAGTTATAATAGGGACAAGTATTTTGAAACGCAAACTCACTCATCCAATCGGTCCTTTTGATTCTGAATCTCCGCTATTCGACCGTTTATCCATGGTTCGTCTAGAACCCATTTAAGCCCCTTCCAACTCCGATCAAAACCACGTTGAAATGAGCGGTCCAACTTTTTATTGGTCATGTATCTTTTTAATTCATCCAATATGCGATCATATTCCTGGAGAACTTCTGGGACCTTAGTGCGAGTTCGGTTTACCAGAGTCTGTACATTCTCGTCAGGAGACAGTGTGCAAAACAAGCCTTTTATTTCCGTGACTCGCTCTCGAGAATCCTCTAGTATCGCAGCCTGTTAACCACCATTAGCGTTCAAATGAACTAGCCTTGCAGAGTCTTTTTTTCCTTATCGACAAGCTTGTTGCACATACCAAAGTTTGTACCGTTTTTTCGGCCTTGCCCACTACTGATGCCTTATTCACCAGTTCTATGACCAGCTTAAGTCCCTGTTCAGTTGTACTAAAGACATCCATTGCTGTTTATCTTTATATTGGCACTAATTCTAAAAGCTCCACGGGATAGTAGAGATTGAGGCAGAGAATATACATGAGTCAGCTGTAACTTTAAATCCCTCATAGAAACAGTCATCTTAGTATGGGTGGGGTTGTCTGAACTTGTGTGAGCAGAAAAAACGCAGGCATCCAATAGTTCCACCTACATACAGTGTGTATTATAATATCTGCACCGCAGTAAATCAATTGCGCACTGTGGTCCGGCAATTATTTCATAAAGCGAGCTTAGTGTCACGAAGATAGTGCCAAGCGCTATCCACCGCAATAAACCTGTCACCACTACGACAAAAGATCTAGCAGTAATCGCGGTGACCGCGATTAACCTGTGGCTCGCACCCGGATATAAAAGATCTGGGCCTTCGGCCCTCGACCTATTTCCTACGTTATACCAAGAGCCAGCTAGTACCCACGCCAGGCTTGAAAAAGAAAATGGCCCGGTCCATGCCAACGAGCAGTCGACCATTTGCTAACGCTGTCAAACATAGAAAGAGTGAGGTAACTGAAACATGTACGATGCATATAACCACTCGATCAAGCTTGAAATAGCGAACAATCCACCCACAATTCCAGAAGGATATATGTTTGATGTTGGCGTTGTCGTGACTCGTTAGGTCATAGAAAGGGCACAAGTAGGTCTACCATGAACATAACACAGTCCACATTGGCAGGCAGCATCAGGTACGCCAGATCTATCTAATAGTAGAACAAGCCCATTCAGTAATATTTTGATTGTTTAGCCCGAGTAATTAAACGTAATTAAATAATGGTAAGATGTAGTTCAATAATCACTTCTCCAGATTTAAATATTACACAACATATTCATTTCAGTATTTACAAGTATTACTAACAAATCATGGTTTTAATCATGCATTGGTGACTTGCAGCAGTTACTTCACCGCTTGATTCTCATATCTTCAGCTCATTCTCTTGACCTGTGTAGCTAAATGAATACTAAGTCTCTCGACGACACACGTCGGTCTGATGATGCCACGATACATATCATGAGTGCATCATTGAATATAAATTGTAAGGAGATCACGAATCCAACTTAACAATACAAATAATTACTATCAGTAAGAAAACATTCAATTCGCTAAAGGTATTCGCCAGTTTCCAAAATACGATCCCCTGGTTTTCGTTTGCGTTGAGGAGGCCGTTGCCAATTAAGGACCTTTTGGCCTTGCTTGAGTAGTTTCTGCTTAGACCATTCATAAATGGGTCGAGGCTTTGAAGCAACATTCCCGCCCACAGGTCTTACTTCCATAGGTGGCTCAGGAATTGGCGACCAGTCAATGAAATTTATGGCATCTGTGTATACAGTAATCTGTTTGCCTGTTCGTCTCTTGTCACACCACTGATTCAGTGCCTTTCTGAACTCCAACACGGGGTGATCAAGTAAAACATCAGAATGTTTGATCCAGTCATCTTTTTCAATAACTGACACGTCTTGTTCATCGTGTCGAACTTGACGCAATTTGTCATTGCGGGTGATGATCTCATACATAGTGAACAAAACGCCTTTGACATCATCTCGTGAGGCCACATATTCGTCCTCTTTTCCGATGCGAGCTGAAAAGTTGAAATCAAACAGCATTAAATTATCTGTTTCTTGATCTATGAGGAGGTTCCGCGGTGCAACATCTTGGTGCGAAATGCCAAGATTCAAGTTGAGCTCGTCAATAACATTAGTCAATTGGTGTAGCCATTTCAACTTGAAAATGCGTGTTTTGTTTTCTTCCAGGGTACCTCCAGGAATATATTTTGTTGTAAATCCAACACATCTTTCTTCGATTTCATCCAAAACTATTCCATTGAATGGAACAATATTTGGATGCTTTGGGAGGCGCATCCAAAGATTCATTTCATGCCATGACATGAAGATGTTTTGAAGAATGAAGTAATATTTGAATACAAGCTGGAATCATGTTAGATATTTTTTTTTGGGGGGGGGGGGGGGGGGGGA
>KV875325.1:8401-20710 GCA_001879505.1 Calonectria pseudoreteaudii
ATTTTTTATATTATTATTTACTTATATAAATATATAGATAGTCTATTCTATTCTCTTCTTTATATATATAATTATTATATTATTTTATATAACTTCTTTTTTAGTCTTCTAGATTATTAAAAATCTTAAAAAAAAGTCAATATACATACAATATAAATATACTCCCCTTTTCCCTATCTTCTTTTGTACCTCAAAGGCTTTGAAAAGCAGCGACTGCCTATAGATCAACTGTGGGCGGTCGCTGTTTATCCCTAGTGTAGATGAATGGCTATTATGATGTATTCAGAATCATCCTGTGTTCATTCTCTTGGTTGCCATTGGAAGAGAGTCCGTCGTTCATTCGTGGAAAGACTTACTCCATCATTATACGGTCGCGTGTGGTTGTCGATTTGGAAGAAAGTAGGCGACGTATTATATTCTGGACGTTCCTCAATGCATTGAGGTTGATGTCTTATCGTTATTATCACATGATGGTAGTTTTTGACATGGTACTCTTGGAGTGCAGGGGGATAGACTGTGCTGACATGACTGTATCCTGATAGATTTGACCGTAGGCATGGAATGGATCGACCTCGGGGATTATGTTGCGAAGCTCACAAACATTGAATGCTCGATCTTGGATTCTAATTCTGAGACTGAAATGGATTTAGTTATTCCTTTCAACATAAAACTATAACGAAATGACCTTGCATCATGTTACTTCGAACCCACATATCCGTGTGGTCTTGTTTCTTCATTATACTACGTGCTTGGAGAACCAGAAGGGGCTCCAGCTATTGACCCTCTATCATGCTCCCGAGCTAACCGCTCAAAGACTCTCTGTCTTTCTGCCTGGAGTTTGTTGCGCGTGTTCTCCAGGTCCTTCTCGGCTCCACGAAGCTCGACGGCCACCATATTTTGCTTCTCTTCCAGAGAATGGATTCCGCGCATGATTGCACTTCTGAACTTCTTGATCTCCGACTCTGCCCGCTTGATCTCTTCATGGAATGCCATGTCGGTGAAGATGTTGTCAAAGAAGACATCACGCATAATGTAACCATGGTTGATATTCACGGGTGGAATGTCATGCAACTGAGCACGCTCTGCGGCACTGCGTGCCTCCCGGTATGCGGCCTCGGCCTTGGCCAAGCTGCTCCGCTCCATGGCATCAGCAAGACCGTCGAATCCAAATAGGTCCATCCTTGAAGCTCCGCGTGCTTGCTCCATGTGTTGCGACGATTCGCTAATATTCTTGAGACCAGCCCTGAGCAGTGATACCGCCCGGATCTGCTCCTCATGCTTTACGCGGGTGTCATGATAGCGCTGAAGAGCCAAGTCGCTCTCGCGCTCGAGTTGATCCTCCTCGGGGAAACTGGGTGTTTCTCCAGCAAATATGGAATTGTACAGGTTATCCAGTTCCATTTGGCTGCTTCTGTGAAGCTCGTTCACTGCCTCGAGCTCTATGTGTGCTCTTTGGGCGTCCTCAAACTGTTGTCGGAGCCTGTTGTTCAATACTGTTGTCTCGTGCTGCTGCTTTAGCACATCGTAAAATTCCTTCTCTTCCTTGGCGGCCATGGCTACAAACTTCTCCTTTCGGCCTGTGGCCTTGAACATGAATCGGCGGAAGTGGCTGTCCCTGAACTTCTCATGGTCGGCGAGCTCCATCACGCGTTGGCGCTCGAGCGCCTCCAGCTTGGAATCATTGGACTTGATCTGGGCGCCAAGTTCCTCGATGAAGCGGGTTTGCTCCTTAAACGCGGCTGGGGCGTAGTCTGTCTGCGCGAGAATGCGGAGAAGTTCTGTATTCCTGTCCGAAGCTTGCTGGACCTGCTCTTCTAGCGTTACCATGGTGAACTATGGTGGTGTTGGGTACAGGGGTTAGGCCTGGGATGGCGCGCAGGTTATAGACTACGTGAATTGATTGATGCCGATTTTTTTTACAGGGCACCTCTATTATATAAGATTTGACAACCTACCCTACCCTAGCTCGCATATCAAAGAATGTGGCGATGCAATCACTTTTGGTGAGTGCCCACAGGATGCGAAAATGGATTGGACCCACCAAGTGCACCCAACGGGGCGGTGTCATGAGCATGATTCAGCCTTGCACCAGGCTAAATTGCAAGGCTCAATTGTGAGAGATGATCCTATTTTAGCCATTACAACTCGATGACAAATGCGTGGAAAATGAGCTAGATTCACGAAGAACAGTGGCTGTTCGAGCTTGAGCTTGCACATTCACCGCAGACCCAACATCTACACAAAAGATGCCCCTTAGACCCGATTTGAAAAGGGGTATCCCAGCAGTTGCTCGCATCATCTCCCTGGTAATCGTAGAAATCTTGATTTCGCATCATCATAATGTTCCCTCGCTCAAGTTGGCAATTTGAAGTCCTTATCATATCCAGAGGTGAGCCAAGGATTCTCAGATGGTGTAGCGCGCAAACCCAACACCCCTGTTGTTTTGGAAGGCGAGAAAAATTACAAGCAAAACCTACCCAGTAGCTAGGCTACAATTCCTCCCAAACCCATTAAAAGCCCGATGGATGGGGATAACCCAAAAAAGGTTTCCGTATTTTCTCTTGACCCATCAACCCAAGTGTTGCCGTTAACTTGATATCGTAAACAAAAAATGTATTACTTATGATTCATTTTCCACGACTCCCCTGCACCATTTCGCCACACATCCCACCCTCGGTTTCAGCGACAACTGAATAAAAATCTCGAGTTTCGCTAGCCCGATCACACTCATTTCGTAGATTAGTTCAAGAAAAGCTCCAAATACAGTTCGTTCCTGCACTGACATCACATGTTTTCGACGTCGTCGAGGATAGCTTGTTGGTCAGTTAGTTTAGGGATTGAATAAGGGCCTAAGTCCGTGATAGAGCAGACGGAGAATAATCTTCCAAGGCGGACATGTTTTCCACAACAGTGAAGGGGGTAACAAGAGCCTTTTTGGTAGGCAAAGTCGGAGGAATTTCGGTAGTTTGGAGGCTTTTCTGAATAGAATCCATCGTACAATCATCTAGATGCTCATAAAATAGCTGCACGTCAGGAAATAAATTAAGACAGACACTGCACTTGCCAGCTGCATCAGAGGGGGGGTGAGTGAGCTCGTCCATAGTCAAGGCAGTGAGTGGCCTCTTGCGCTTGTCAGATGGCATCTGCTCGACTCCGTGAACAGTTGACAAATGCCGTTTAAAGGAATCGATGCGGCCAAAACAGTTATTGGTCATACTTTTTGAGTCAGGGCAGAAGCCGCATATCATGGTGCCATCGAAATGAGTCAGGCTATGACGATCCCTGTCGTACTTGCGCCCAAAGCCCTTGATATGATATTCGCAGGTCGGAATAAAACATTTCTCGGGGCGCTCATCTTCATGAGTCACCGAGTGCCCAGCAAAATCCTCCACACACCCATCGTAGTCAAGCCGATGACATTCTACCTCGTCCCTTCTGTAGTACCGGCGAGAGGAAGATTGCACCCCAAATTCCCCATCGGAATCGAAATAACCACCAGCGGCTAGGTCCGTAGGCTCTCTTTGGGATTGATTTAAGATGTCCCTGTATCGCACTGACACAATCTTCTTTTCTCTTTTCGAGTTTGATGCACGGGACACGCCGGTGGTATTGGGGCTCTCAAATGACGATGCTGAGACGGCTGGGCTAGCAGAAACACCATTTTGTGCCCAGCCACCTAACTCAAAAGGGGGAGGAGAGTTTAGGTTTAGCACCAATATATCATCGCGTTCATGGATGGAAGAAGCTTCATTACTGGGTGTTAAGATCTGGTGCGAAGTTGCTGGACCATGCGCAGAATTGGGTTCATTCGTTTTAGTTCTGTGGGCATTTTTCTTCGTAGAGAGTGGCGTCGGATGAAGTTTTCGTTGGTGGCGAAGCAAAAGATCGCGGCGGGCGAAGCATCGCCCGCACTTCGTGCATTCGAATGGCTTCTCCTTTGTGTGCGACAGCTTGTGGCGGTTTAAGTGCTCGGATCGTGCAAAAGCTCTTTGGCAGACGCTGCAGGTGTGTGGCTTTGGGTTCTTCACCAAAGGCGCAAGGAAGCTAGCCTCAGAAGGTTGGTCAGAGCCAGTGGTAGTGGTGGAATGGGCACTTCCAATAAAGTTGCTTTCTAAGGTTGTCTCAGCCGTATGCGACGGCGCCTCGACGCTAGACGCAGGCGGGGAGAGTTGGCCAGGGAGGAATCCCATTGTGGGTGAGGCGGGGTAGATCGGCTTCGCGTTCTATCACGGCGTCAACGCGTCTTGGGTCACAGCTGGCGCATACGGGCGGAGAATCACGGCTTGGGCTCTGAAACACTCATGTCAGTTTGCTACATATTATTAATTCTCTGTGGACAATGCTGTTAAACCCACTCTAAGTCGTAATAAACACCGGCCGGTGTAGGTTATGCAACTTCATATTTCTGTTTACTACGTCAGTTTGCATCTGCTTCCTTCCTTCCCCTCAGCTGACTGTTCCAAACAGATCCCTGCCGATGTTCCATCAATGGTCACGTGCACATTTCAGTCCAATCGAGATTGTTGCATTCTAAACTAAGCTGAGTGATGAATATAGAAGAGTTTGTGACACTACTGTTCTCTGTTGTGTTACAAACATGGGCTGGCGGTGCCCAATCATCCGTTCATTACTCTGTCCACCCTATAGCCCCTTTGGACAGACCTAGAGGCGGGACATCATTACTGGAGTCACCTAAATTTACCGACAGTATATCCTGAAGGAAAAAAAACCCCGATTTGCTTACGTGACAAGTCAGAGTAGTGGCCTTCATTTTAGAACTACTACTGACACAAGGGCATGATTGGCATTCTGGGAATATCAATTTTCTAATCGCCAATAGCTTGTTCTGTGATTCATCCACCCATGTTCATTTTGTTGCCTGTGGTATAGAAACAGTATTGCCCCTTCCTTTTATGTCGAGAGAGAAATTTCGGTGATATACAGCGTGGGTCTAGGTCGAATCAAGGAGCTCGTTGGCGATGTGCCGTGAGTTCAACAGGAGACTTAGGGAGGGCTCAGGGATTTTTTAGTGGTCTCATACTCCGAATATTTGTTAAAGGATGTATTTTATAGATCCTACTGCTCAGTGCTTGATGGCGCATCGACAGGACCATATCTCTGGTTATGCATTATTTTGATGAACACGATGCATGCAAGTCGATACGAGAAAAACCATCAAATTCCTTCTTTGTTGGCTTTATTTTACTGCAAGGCCCACCAAGCAGATGGAATTGTGCTTTGTACATGGCCAACATACCAGTGTATTCGAGTACGTTGGTTTGGTCTACCAGAATCACAAAGGGAGGTTCTGTCGGCAAATACTTGCCAAATGTGGAAGCAAATAAGACACAGTTCGCGGGAAGGCACCGGAATTCGCTTCAAGAAGCAAAAAGAGACATACGACAGCGAGGATTCCCCGGTCGTCACCGACCCGAGTACTAATTCACCGCTTCTCAGCTTGACTATGGGAGAGCGGACGGGATCCCGTATTTTCTGAGAGCTATGGTCGTATGTACTAAAACTGCTGGAAAGTAGGCATAAGATAGTGACTTTGAATATTGAGATGTTAGAGGGCTTGAAGTAGTTAGTTGATTGCGACGCTATGTGGACCTTCGCATGGTATGATGGTGTATCCAACGTGGATTGTGCCCATTTCATTGAACAAAACCATGGGCAATATTATTTGTTTGGATATTTTGATGATGAGAAAATATGGAACAGTCTCTAATTGAACGTCAGGGAATTATTTGCATGGAACGATACATAATGTCGCCTAGAGACAAAGGAATATTTTCCTTTTTGCGATGATCACTAAAAATAGGGATATTGCAGTGTTTCGCAATGTGTCACTGGATCGGAACACCAAATACTAGCTAATATCCCATTCAGCTTTATGCTTCCTAGGATGTCAAGATCGAAGCCGAAGGGCAAAGTTAAATTAGAATCGAAGTGTAATGGTTGGATGGTGGTTCCGAGTAGTTAAATACGACTCCATTGTCCCGATGTCTAGCCTAGGACAAACCGTTAGAGTCGCTATCTATTGATATACATAATCTTATCCACGTATGTACCTCAATGTACCAGTCGATCCAGGTTGTAAAATGCAGTGCTAAACATATTCGGCACAGATGACGTCTCCTCCGAGGTCCATAATTTCGCTGATAGTTACATTTGGCGTAAGGTTGAGCATCCATACCACATGGTTCAAGGTGGTTGTGGTACCGTTGTCTCCGTTGTAGTCAAGGATAGAAGAAGAGACGTTCCTACCGATTTGTTCAAGAATCGACCGAGGAGGAAGATTGTCTCCTCCCATATCTGTGAGACGGCTGCTAAGGTTTCCTTGCTGCCACTCCCACCAAAGCTTGTCCAAGTATGCATGGTGAAGGTAGAATGTTGGGTCACCATTGCTAGCAATTGCGTCTCCCATCTAGAATCAGATTAGCTAAAATGATATAAAAATAAATCCGTAATATAGTATTTACCAGCCCGCCGATTGCACCATGTCCTGCACCATGCACATCACTGTTATAGCATTCCCAGGCTGATGTGTAATTATCAATAGCTAGGCATTCGTCGACATTAGATTGAGCAGCCGAGCTAAAGAAGCTCTGACTCAGAGAACGAGTCAGGCAATATTCTGAGTAGTTTCCAGGATCTAGGCCAGTATCAATGTAGAGTGTTAGATTCTTAAAAGGGCCATCCTCGATACAGCCAGAGTCTACAACATATAAATTAGTAGATAGATCAAGGAACATAAATATCGCCCAATTGAAACTAGACAAAACTAATCCCATTATCTCTCTTGGGGATATTTTAAGACAACTTACCCCCAACTCCATTTCCGCCGAACCCGTAAGTTGGATCCAAGAGAGTTGACTGATTCAGAGGGGCGGTTTCCAGGTCATAGACCTCATCCCAGTATGGGTGAGCACCCGAATAGCCGCAAAGCTCCTGCAAAAGGATCTCATGGGTACGAATTAAGTAACGATGGAATGGAAGGAAATGTCCAACGTAGTGGACATAATTTCCTAGGTAGATATGGGTATAGTGCAATTCATCCCAGAGATTTCGGGCACCGTCAATTTCGCCTGTAATGGGATCATGTTGCATCAAGCATAACTCAGCATCAAGATAAGCTTGAGAATGTTAGTCAAAAATATCATATTTCAGACTTGTGGAAAACTAACCAGTCCTCTCATTATTGGTCATGTTGTTCCTATGACTTTGTGAGAAGAGAAATATCGCCAGGAGATAATCAGACCTACCATGCTTTTCTCTGGTTGATGGAATTGCACGTTCCCGAGATGGGGGTCGCCGTCGCTAGATTCATGCACGCGAGTAGTGCAAAGATTGCTGCTGTAGTCCAAGAAGACATCGTGATAAGAGGTAAAAAGTATAGTTGCTGAACTTGTAACATGAAGTGATCAAGGCAGTATGGCTCTACTATTTATAAAAAGCCATGGCCCATGTATACAACTTTTTTTTGACTTTTTGTATTATTCTTTTAATAGCAATACAACTAAAATCAGGTCACGCTGCAACCGTAAACGAGTGCCTACTGAGTATTCGAAATTTGTGCGTAAAGGAGGGGAGTGCGTCTAGCCAATTTAGCGCCGCATTACGCAACAGCGTACAAATACCACGCTGTGGCGGTCTCTTGTATCTTCTATGTAACATTATTCGGTCGTGAGTGTCTGTATGTTCTGCCTATTATGGATTGGTCTCACCGTTTGTAGTTACATTTTGCACCTGGTGTGTCAAATCCAGTGGGGCACTCATGAACAGAACTCATTGACATGGAATATGACATGGCCGGGGTTGCCCCGCGGCTTACGACGCCCCGGGGGCTCGAGATATTCTGTTCTGAATCCTTGTAAATTTACGCTACAAGGGAAACCCAAACCTGTTCTCCGCACATTCTTCGAAAGATTGCCATTTTAGGATGTGTAAGACTTGGCATAGGGTCGGGACCGGCATCTGCAGGTCCCAATCGAAGCGAGTTGATCTCTAGGCCATGTAATCAACCATTCCGGTTTTATTTGCGTTCATTCTGTATTCTTACTCCCTATATATTAGAGCTCTCGAGATCGAGATGTTTAAATACGAAGAAGAGAACAGTGCATTAATTTATCATCACTTTGGACAAACTCAAAGTTTGGTCTGAATTTCCCATACTTGAGTTTTAGTATTGTAGATGAGATGTTGAAGTTACTGGCGATAGCTTCTGACTGGGGTTTTGACATATTTCCACTGTCTTTGGTGAATGGGTCTCATCAAATATATCTTATGTAGGGCCATTTTCGTGGTGATTCCTGGAAGGTTATTTAATGGACATATATGGTGGTTTCTTCTGGTCTCTTCCTAGTACCAAAAACTAACAGTTCTTGTATATATGCTTAGACTTGGTGTGACTAATCAAATATACACTCCACATATCAAACAATCATGACTGCACTTTTTGGCGACATCTCACTGGATGAACAACTGCCGAAGTGGAAATTAGCTACGTAGAACAGGCTACATCATCAGAGAAAGTCACGAAATTTGGTGTCCATCACGTTGTATTTGACCCACAAAGTAATCGACTAGGCTTTAATTGGTATAGAGGGCGCCTTTTTTGGATAAGTGTAAGGGATAAAAGGCCAAATAATGTTACGCGGACGATTAGGTAATAATAATACGGGGTACGAAAATACAATCTTGCGGGAACTCACTGTTGCTTGAACGAGGCCGCAATAGGCTGTCCGTGCGGATGGCATGGATATCCTTGACAATGCAGATCTCAAGCCGAGTACCTGACTTTCCACGGGGTGGGATTATTCCGGGCCTGAATGCTGGACCTGAAGGATGCCGTGTCTGTTTGGTGTGCGACCAACCCGGGCCGAGTTAAGGCCTGTCTACTCCTGATTCCACCTGACCCTCGACTGAGAAATTCGACGGTCCAGTAGATCATACGTCATCCAGTACACGCAATAGAGGATTCATGCTGATGACAAGTATAAATGAGCGCAATTGCGCCATCAAATATTGTCCGTAATCTCTTAACCACATTCGTTGTTTTCTTTTAGCAAATCCAACCATCCATATTCTTTATTACACTGTCTTTACACACAAAATGGCTCGTCTCTCAATTTTAGTCACTCTTTGGGCTACTGTGGCTCTTAGCCCAGTTTTGGCCTCACCAGCACCCCCAACTCGTACCAAGCCGGAGCCTCCCAGTCAAGTCAAGCGCGCATGTGGCGCTACCCAAACCCTCATGCCTTGGTGGGTTTTTATAAGTAACAATTTTGAGCACGGACTAACACAAAATTAGGGACCAGCTTAGTTCTGATGAGAAAACATCTTACCTCAATGCTGTGCTTTGCTTGACAGAGCATGATAAGATTACAGATAATGAGGGATCTCAGAGTCTTTGGGATGACATCCACTACAATCACATCTGGCAATCAAACTATGTCCATGCTAATGTAAGTTATTGCAGCCAGGATTTATTTATTATGAAGTCATTTTCTAGTCTGTTTTATTTTTCAGGATGATGCAAAAAGGGAACAATACAACAGCTAATTTCCCCATTCTCTATAGGGTCATTCGCTCCCCTGGCACCGCTACTTCGTCTTTGTTCAATCCAACCTCCTTTCAGCTTATTGTGACTACAATGGTCCTCTTCCGTAAGTCTCGAGCTATTCATAGGATAAGATATTGTAGTCTAATAAGCGAATTAGGTATTGGGATGAGCTTGCCGACTCTACCTTGTCCGATATCAACGATGCTTCGGTTTTCCAGTCAGATGCCTTCGGGGGGAATGGAAATTCAGAGGATAACTGCCTCTCTGATGGCGCTTTCGCAAATGTAACGCTTCATTGGACTGGGAATGGCACGACCGGCAACACATGCATCACCCGTAGCTTGGATTTGGCAAGCATCCAAATGGCTAGTCGAAGCAACACCAACGAGTGCTTTGCGAAAGACAACTATGTTGATGCTTATGAGTGCTATCTTGTTAATCCTCATGCTGCGGGGCATGCGGCCGCTGGTGGCACCATGGGTGATGTGATGCTTAGCCCTGGTGACCCACTATTCTTCCTCCATCACGCCTGGTTGGATGCTATGTGGTGGCAATGGCAGCAACAAGATTCGAGCCGACTTACCGAGATTGGTGGTACGAATGTTATGAGTAAGGATACTTTGGATTCACTCGGATGGGAGCCAGCTAGCCCCCGCCTCTCTGATTATAGTGGTGACGATGGTAACACGACTACGCTTAACCATGTTTTGTACATGACTGGCTTGGCGGATAATGCTACTATTTCAGACATTATGGATATCACTGCATACCCTCTTTGTTTGACTTATGTCTATGCAAACAGCCAGGAATGATCAAGGTTCTTTGATGGTGATTGGTTGGATTAGGACGGTAACGGGCATCTCTATTGCAGTATAGAATATTAATTGATAACCTACTTCTCTTCGTTTGGGTTTCTCAAAAGGATCAAAAAATTTCGTTGGCTATTGTGAAAGGGTCTTGCCTTAACTAATTCTCCAATTCAAAACCATCTTCTGTGTTTTTTTAATACGAATATAGGTGTAACTTCACGAATTAGGGCTCGCGCAATTAGAACCAAGATTAAATTCTCGAACTCATAGCTGCCCATTATTCAGATTAAAGCATGTCTTCAATAAACTCGAGATTCATGTCACGTATGTCATGGACATTCAGACTTCAGGGGTTCCACAACTACATCAGAATAACAATGAGGTGAGTACATTCGCGAGAACAGCTTGTGACGGTATGAAACATCTTGTGGGGGGAGACACACGATAATGGTCACCAAGCATAGGTGAAGCTAGACTCAATCATCTTCTTGGGGGAAAATGTATTTATTATACTTCTATAGATTCCTAAATCTTCAAAAAACCTAATAAAAACTTGGGATGCTTCATCTTGGTCGACACAGGTTGGGTGACTTGCTGCTTAGTTATATCATGAAAGTAGAGCACGCCTCGTCACGTACAGAAAGATTTCACCGGGCCAGTTTAGAAATGAGACTTGTTTATGATGGCTCTTTCTGTCAGCTTTCATCAATCAGCTGGTCTTGGGGTCATGCACAAAACTCAGCTTGACATCTGGTGCCAGGTGCGCCCCCCCAGTCAGTTCGGCCTTAACAAAGGCCATCTTGTCTCAAAACCTATGCCTTGAACGATGAGTTGGTCTCTAAGACATGCCTGAGCATGGCGTCCGAGGTCTTGGCAGTGAACCCAGAGTGTGCTGCCCCCTCTGCTTTTCCGCAAAGACCTTCCTCGTTTTCCCTCCTTCGTTGGTCTCCATTTGGCTGCACAGCCAATTATATCCTCTTAGCAGCCCCCAGCCCCAGATAAGGCCCTCTTTACCTATCGATCGAAGGATTGCGCGAGTGTGTGGGTTGATGGATCGAATCTTCATCTTCGAGCAAATTCTTCCTATTTTATGCTTGGCTGGAGAAGGTGCCTTTCTGGCCACATCTCTAGGCTTCCAAACTATTTGCATCTTGAAGACATTCAGACTTCTGTGTTCTCTTGGAACCGCTGTTTGACTGTTGTTGAGTGGGCCTCCCATGACACATATCCAATCACTTCAATTGTCCAGTTGTTGGGGCTAGGGTACTTGGTCCTTCCTAGTGCATTTGCATTAATAAGAAAAACTCGATTTCGCTCAAGACTACCTAACGCGCAGACACCAAAATCATTCGTTTGAAGCGTCCAACCAAACAGGTGCTTCGTATCGCAAGGCTGTCGGCTGTCGCCAGTGCCAACACCCTCACGACCATGTTGCGCTGCTGCCTAGGGCTTTTTGGCCGCTGGTCACCAGACCTGACAGAGTCAAAAGGTGAATTTCACACAACACTAAACTTACATCGACCTCGACCTGAACCTCGCAAGATCAGCTCTCTCTTAGCCAGAGCCATGGACCTTTCCAGCAGTCGTAGCCGATTGGCTCATGAGTCTTCGGCCGATAAAAAGGAAGACGCGCCATTTGATTAAGGATCTAGACACTGCTTCTCTTAGAAACTACAAGAACAAAACAGTTTCCTGGATGTCCCGTCACATTGGACGTCCTCAGGATCTCCAACCCGTCGCCACTCCATCACTTGGCGCTAGGCGCTTTCCCTGGATTCAGGGATGCTAAATTAGTTACTAGTTAATTAACTAAAGTTAATTAACTAGTAACTCCCTAGTTAATTAGTAACTTTTAGTTAATGTGGGGCTAGTTAATAGTTAGTTAATTTTTCAAATTAACTACTAGTAAAAAATTAACTAATTAGTTAATTAACT
>KV875325.1:26646-42374 GCA_001879505.1 Calonectria pseudoreteaudii
AGAAAAAACTTTTATTAAAGAATAAAAGAAAATAATATAAGATATAAGAAATTAAGTAAATTTAATATATAATAATATTAATAACTTAATATTAAATAAATAGTAATTTATTTAAGAGATTGTTAAACTATAATATAATGAGTAGATAGTAGCTATCAGGAGTAGGGTTGATAAGGTCAATAGATGTGGAAAGGCCTTGGGTTAAGGGCTGGGTAGAGGCACGTTTGGGACGTATCTTAAAAAGTAGTAAGCTAGCTCAATCAACCAATAAAATGGGCATTCATTACAACTGTGTTTTTCGTGTTACAATTAGTAGCCTTGTTTCTATTCTTTGAGAGTAGGATCCCCACGTAGTCCAGACACAATCGCTTTGTACTGGTTTGTGAATAACTTCATTTTTCTTTTAAAAATAATCATAATGATACATCATTTCAAATCTAATTGTGCGCCACCTCTACGGCTTGGTTCCTGGGTCACCCAGTTGAGCCTCCAGCTTGTTTTTTTAGTCACATTTAAATCATTTCAAATTAGTTTTTATCTATACGAGCATGCCAACAACATCACAGTGGCTGTCCTGATCATTACCCTCCGCAGCTTGCTTAGCAGCGTGATCCGCGGTCTCATTCAGTGTGCGGGGAATCCTCCAAAACTGAATCTCCAGACCGTAACGACTCTTCATTTCAACAAGGCCAAGAAGCAATTTCCACAAATCTTTATTCTTAGCCTCTGCACCAGATCTTGTTTGCCAACCATTGCGCAACCACCCGCGGGCCCATGCAGTAGCACCTTGGGCCACGTACTCGGAGTCGGTGGCTATGACCAATGTCGAAAAGCCCTCACCTTCCCAATGTCTGAATCGGAGTGCACTGATGACAGCTCGGAGTTCGGCGCGGTTGCTGGTCTGGGCAGAATCGTCTCCGAAGGGTCCTTTATTTTCAAGGCGGCCCGATACTGTGCCAGAGTATTGTTGGTCTACGCTGGGTTTGAATACAAATGCCCATCCGGCCTTTGGGTTGGCCTGGCCGTTGTTGAGACAGGCTCCATCGGCGTAGATCAAAAGTTGGGTCGGATCGTCGCGTCGAATAAAGCGAGACACATTTGGTATCGCTCGAATGCCAACACCGGGTGGGAATAATTCCCCGGGAGTAGAAAAAGATGACGGCGGAGTGAATTTGGTGGGAAAAACCCGTCCCGCGCCTTGGCTGATCACAACGGGGTTCAGATCCGCTTCCAAATTCTGGAACGCAGAAGCTGCATCATCTCCAAAGTCAGACATATCTTCCCCCAGCTCAACATCTTCCACTAGGTCTTCTTCGGCGTCCTCTCCTGCGTTGTCCGACAGCTCGTCCATGAAGCTGTAGTCGACAGTGCAGAATGGGCAGATTTTCAAGTGGTGCTGATTACAGCCCCAACTTCCATCAGGTAGCTCAACAGGTTCGATGCTTTTGTAGTCAAAAGGCATTTTCCAATTCTCTCGGTGACTCAAGAAGCGAGTGAAAAATGCGGTAATATAAATGTCAAAGGTCACAATGTCGAAGAAAACGGGCACGCTACCCCCGCACGGCACACAAAAGCAAAGATGGGAGGGTAATCAACCCCGCTCACCCTCATCCAATAGATATCAAGACCTCGCACTACACCCCCAGCACAAATAAAAAGCGAATTGGTAGATGATCCTTTCTTTTATAGTAAACATGTATAACAAGAGCACCTGCTAAAGGGCAAGGGATACTTTAGCTCACAACATCCACCCTAACCAGGTCTTTTTATAACTGGTTACACAAGAGAACTAAAAGAAAAGGCCCAAATCCTGTCTGGATATTATCCAAACCCTATATACAGGTTTATGTTCCTGTTCAATACTCACTATGATTCAAGATTCTTAAGCACTTCCTCAGCCGCCTCCAGGCTCTGTCTCGCACGCACAACGTCATCTCTTAGGGCCGCCAGGTCTTTCTTGCTGATACACACATCTTGTGAATCTCGTGACTGAAAACCGGCATCTTCAAAATCGGTCTATTAAAACGCCATGGGTTAGATTGTTTGATTGTCTGGGCACGTGCTATTCAACAGCAGTGAGGATTTTAATTTACCGGCATAGGCTGAAAGCCACTTTGAAAGAAGCTGTTTGAGGATTGGAATCCTCCTTGAGAGAATCCTTCTCGAGAGAAATCATCATCCGTTCGGCGCTCTATCTCAGGCAACTTTGGAAGTCTTGTCGAAATCTAGAGAGTTGGATTGGTGCAAGAAAAGACTCGTTTCACAGAGCGGCGGAGGTGTCTTTTAATACCAAGAAGCAACGATTTGACCGCTCGCATCATAATTTGAGTAGCCCTACTCATGGCAGTTCAACTGGCGATCGACTGGTATCTGCAACACATGTCTCTATTTTGATAGCTTGGTGTTGATTGCTCAAGACCAAAAGACCTACCTCATTTGTGCATCAACAGAGACAGTGGCTAGCAGGCAGTGAGGCCGCTAGCCCTGTTCCTTTGCTCTATTGAGTATTATAGTTAGCAACGAAATCAACTTACTCAATTGTATGTGGGGCGGTGAAGGTGTGAGGTTCATGGTGAATGTAACACTAGATGTGCATGAAAATGAGGGCATGGGATATCAATCTTGACATCCATTGCCAACTACTATCCTATGACTCCAGTTCGATCGACCATACGCTATCATGGAAGCTGAAAAGGCTGGCTGTGGCCAATTATGCAACTTGGGGACTTGGCTACTTGCCTGTGCTGAGTATCTCAAATAGCCGCGGCGCCGATGCAGCCCCCAGACCTGTACCCTTTGATAGCGCAAAAGTAGTCCAAGGTGAGAAGAGGTTGTGTGGGGAGAGCTACAGTGGCTGGCTGAAATCTAAGAAACTAGCACAAGTACAACTAATTTTGGGACATGCACCCACCGTACTGGAAGTGGACTGATCAAGCCGACCATCGACATTTGAAGAATCTTGGACAAGGTAATTGAAAGTCCTCCCAAGGGAATGCTCAAAGTTCACATTACAGTAGCTAGACTGCTGCCTAAACAAAGCATGCGTCTGCGAATATCCCTCGCATTCATGGCCGTCCTGAAGGCCATATCAGCTACCTCGATTGCGCAGGCCCGTTATTCCGGCGGTAGTAATAGCAGCCAAAATAAAGGCCAGACAACAGCGGCCACAATGGATTCAAAAAACACCATACTAATTATCAAAAAGAAAGGAGAAAAAAAACCCTGGCTGATCAGTGCAATAGTTAACGGCCCTGAACCAATTGACCATCCGGGCCAAGTCATGATCGCCATGTCGATCGAACCTTATGACCCCGACGCGTCCGGAAGCATCCCATAGTAGACAATGATAACAACTCTAAGAGCCATCCGCAGATCTTTCTTTAAATGGACAAGAGCTACAACGTATCCCTTGGCCGCTTTAAGTAATGATATACAATACCCTATAGGATAAACTATGTCTGGTGCAATTACGTCCGAATAATTGGGGGAAAGAAAATCAAGAAAAAAAATCAAGCCAAGAGGGGGATTTTATTATCCCAGATAATTTTTTAAGAATGAAGGCAATTAGAAAAAATAACCCAATGCTGTCTTTCTCCCAGATTTTTAGCCATGATCTCGCACCTGCACGAACCTTCCATCATGATTCAAGTCAATAGTGGAGAAGAATGTGGGACTGTCAACCATGATCCGCTTAAGCTATTGGCATCAGCCATCGCTCCAGAGTGGTTTCACGAGAAAAATTCTTTCGGTACATGATTTGATTCTGGAAAACGCGGCACACTTTTGAGTCCTCATGACAGAATTGTCATATCGAAACGGGCAAGCGTTGCGGCTTCATTGTTACCTTGGGCACGTTTACAGCGCCAAAATTTTCAAGGGGGGTGTTGGGTGTTGGCATTCACGCATTGCAGAGGCCACCATCCACTTTGGAAATTACGACACACCCTGGTTTATTCCCCACAACGCAGCCATTTGCATTGCCAATACGTCGGCCTAACTGCCGGAGGGACCACCCTGACAACCGAGCGACTTATCATTTCTCGTATTCTCGGTTTGATCGTGATCGTCGTGTCAGAACCTACTATGAGCTGGATGTCGTCCTTTACCGATGGCGTGGCCAATCCTACCTTGCGGAAAATATTTCAAAACGAGAACCGTTTGGAGCAAACAGATGAGATTGTTAATTTGGGATGGGGCTTTTCTTTTCTTTTCTTTTTTCTTTTATAAAAAATAGCAAACAGCATACAGAACCATGCGGCAGAATGTTGCGCCCGCGATGGGGACAAAATTAATTAAAAATTGGCCCATTTATTTGGGCATGTAGGATAAATTATTAACAATCTACATACGGGTCGAGGGTGAAGTTGACGAGCGCTTTAGAGGACGGCCTGAGCCAGATTTGCGCCAGGGTACTTTTCCATGATGCCCTGATCGAAGCTTTGTCCCCCAACAGTTAGATCATTGAAGGCAGGGCATGTCAGGTTCAGCAAAACCGGCTCAAGGGTGTTTGTAATGAGCTTTAGGGGTTCCTCCAAGACAGAGAAAAGAGTGGACAAGAAGTTGGGTGTAACAGTCTTGACAATTTGAAAGACAAAGCACAGCAGATTGTTGCCTTCAAGAAGGTTCTCAGCCAGGTTGATCACTCCGCCAGTCACGTTGCCAAGATCAACACCAGAAAAGGTGTTGACCTTGCCCAGATTACCGCCGATGCTACGCAGCTTGGTCAGCATAACGCTACATGAAGGATCAATATAATCAGTCATACCTTCCGACTTCGGGATACGCGCCGATCAAAGCGAGAATGTCCAAGTTGAATGAGATCAAGCTGTAGTCATCTGGAATGCGGTACCAATTCTCAGGGATCCTCTCCCACCCGCGGTTGTAAGTGAGATTGCCATCTGTACCAGTCACAGCGAAGATGCTCTTGAGGGTTTCCTTGTCTGGGTATAGTAAGTAGTTGAACATCAATGCTCGAGTAAAACACGGCTACTTACTCAGCAAACCATCGGGATGGGCATCAGAGTAGTTGGCAAACATGCGGCATGCAAACAGATAGCCTGCATTTCTAGCAATCAGGCCAGTAAAAGGCCCAAAGTAAAAGTTGGGGTTTTCAGCAACACTCTCATGGAAACGGATGGAAGCCCGCTTAGCAAAGACGTCAAAGTTGTAATCACCCTCACCAGAAGACATGTTATAAAGAGCCTCGAACTGGGACATGACCATGGTAGAGGCATCTCCGGTCATGTAGAGGTCAGCTCTAGTGTTGGACGAGTCGCCCTCAATAATATTGTGTGAGCCATTGAGGCCTCGAGGTGTTCCCAAAAGGCCAAATAAATTTCCCAGAAGGTTCTCCGACTCGCTGGATGTGGCGCCAATGGAAAAGCCCGGGTCCAGCGAGATGGGGTTTCCAACAAAAACAGTTCCTAAGGTGGCCAGAAGTCCTCCAAGATCCAAGCCCATTCCAAAGATTTCATTGATGGCCGCGGTGACCTCGAGAAGACTGGTAACACCGTTTCGGTTGATGTATCCATGGTTCGCTAAGGCATTGAGGGCTGGGCAGGGGCCTCGCTGTGCTCCGTTTTCGAAGTCGGGTGCAATGAACTGATGTTCGCCGCTGACGTCGATTGGGGTGTTCTCTGAAGTGGATAACAGCCTCTTTGATTGAGCATGCTTTATGGCACCGGCTAAGTGCCGGGAGAGGTGCAAAGCCGCAGCGTCGGCGTTTATCGGTTCATCGAGAACGGTGGGGAAGGCCTGGACACTGCTGCCCACCAAGCAGGGAAGAAGGGAAATAAAAACAGGCCACCTCATGATGATTTTTGCGTGGATAAGTAATGAGCGTAAAGAAGGGAATTAATGAAAATGCCAGTTGCACCTGAAAGGGTGGTTCTAAGCCTTTGAATGAGGGAAGGAATAGAAATCGAAACAAATGCCTTGGTCAGACCTTTTACGAGACATTTTACGGGCTGCCCGGAGCATTTTTTTTGTCGCCACCTAGGAGATTGGATAGACTCGCACTCGCCCCGGTCCTATGAGATGAGCCCCAGCCGAGGACAAGATAGACATAAACCTATGCACAGTTGACTAGCTCCCCGCCCCCTGAGTCTTTACAAGGAAAGCGAAAGCCGGGACTAACCCGCTCTCGCCCAACTCGTAGTGCCGATCAATGGAAAGCAGATGGGATGTTTTCCATTTTTGGTCATCAGATGCAATACAGTGGCAGCGCTCGCCAAAAACATCGCCTATGGAAATTAAGGAACAGTGGGGTGGATGGTGCAAGGGGCATGACAGCTTGCTTCCGATGCCTGTGTCGTATCGGTCTTCGTCTTCCCATGGTAGAGACGAAAAAACAAAATAGGCCAGAACTACCCGCCCCACAATAACCGTCAGCAGCAAATTGACACATGCTTCCCCCCCTCTTTTTAGACTTTCAAGGTAAAAAATTGCAGCCAAGCTCTCGGAGTTGTGTCCAGGCCGATTAGATTCTCACCATAACCAGAAGGAAGCGGGGAAGTAAAACTCAGTCGGCTGTCGCTCATATAACCGAACATGGGTCGTTATTTACGATTAAAATCCGCTGGGACCGTGGTCGATGCTTCCAACCCTGGTCGTACTCGACGTGGACAGTGTCTCCTCACCCACTGTCTTGCCTGTCTTGCCTGTCTTGCCTGTCTTACCGACGTCAGCCAAGTTCAAGGCTCCACGCCAGAGCGCCCTACAAGACTGCTTTACGTAAGGTGCAGAAATCGAATCTCGCCCAAGTCCAGCCTCCGCTGTGTTCGGGGAACTCGGGGCCCCATGCAAGCAACCTGACCCTTGTAAGGCTGGATGACGGGGGAACTTGCAGGGGGATGCCGCTTCCGCGGAACGCGCTAGCATGGACACGCCCTGGCTAAGCTCTGCTAGCTTATGAGTTCGAGTTTGATTGTCTGAAAGAAGAAAATTTTATGAGGTTGCATTCGTACAGTTGTCGTGTGGATAGGTTTTTTTTTTTTGGGAAGGGTTGCATTGCTATATGCCAGCAATGGCCAGCTTGTGCGCATCCGCAGTGGCCCATCCACACCTGACCCATAAACAAAGATAGGGGATCTGTCCGGCAACCTGTTCCCCTCTCCTCGCGCCCCCGTTTCGATGATCTTGGGTGAAATAGGAATAGCCCGGCACCCCCAAATCTTGTGAATACTGGGTTGTGGCCGCGTCGGAGCTGGACTCATATGGCGATGTCGGTTTGCTCACCTCCTCGCAGCTACTGTTCGTGGTCAAAGTTTTGACCTTAATCTGACCTCGAGCCCTTCCTCTCGCTTCGTTTTGCCAATGGGCCATATTGTGCAAAGATGAGGCTCCTTGTGTTTGTCGGGTTGATACTGACCCTGTTCCAAGCGGAGGCTTGGGCCGCCGCCAGCACTACGACCACAAGCAGTGCAGCTTCGCTTCCAACCTGTGGCGTAAGTTTCCTCTTTTGGTTATATTCTCCTGTCCGCCTGTGTTCGCTTACAGTTCCTAGTTGAATTGCATCGTATCCTTGACCCAGACGCATTCCGACTGTCTGGTAACAAACACGACATGTATTTGCCTCAACGCAGAGCTAAACGAGCTCATCACAGAATGCGTGAGCAGCAACTGCACTGTCCGTGAGGGATTGGGTACTGTGGTTTTGCATTCCGCTGCCGTTTCTGACACTAACCTTTTCTTGCAGCTGTTCAGACCTACTCCAAACACACATGCAACGCGCCATCCCGAGACCGAACAGGATTGGTATGGATTCTAGGTGTTGTGTTTCTTGCTCTGGGCCTTTTAGCATTTGTGCTCAGGGTCATAGCAAAATTGCGCATGGGCTTGCAATCATGGGGACCTGATGACTGGGTAATGTGTGTTGCAGTGGTATGTGTTTCTTCATCGCTCACCACGCATAACAACTTTCTAACCATGTCGACAGGCAATGATGGTGCCACTTAATGCACTGTCTATTCCTAGTAAGTAATCACCATGTATTTCAGCGTTTCTTTATACTAATTAAGTCTCTAGTTTCTAAATATCTGGGTAAAGACATGTGGAATGTCCCCGCCGATGATATCTCAAAATTCCTCTACGTATGTCTGCTCACACTTGGCGATAACAACTTGACCGCTAAAGCTCAACTTAGATTTTTTTCTGGGATGAGCTGTTATATCTCGGAGTTTTACCCATTACGAAAATATCCATTTTGTTCTTCTATCTCAGGGTTTTCCCACGAAAAGAAGTTCGAACCGCTTGCTATATCCTGATCGGGCTCAATGCCGCATACTTCATTGCCTTTGAACTCGTCTCGATTTTTCAATGCACACCAATCCAGGGAGCCTGGAGAGCGTGGGATAAGGAATTTCCGGCAACATGCAGAAACATCAACATGCAAGGCTGGATGGCGGCGACTTTCAATATTATACTCGACTTGGCCACGTTGATTCTGCCACTACCTGAGCTCTTCAAACTCTCCCTGTCTCGAGCAAAGAAGATCCAGACCATGATGATGTTTAGCGTAGGATTCTTGTACGTTCTCGCTTCCACAAACCGAAATCCTATTTTAGCCTTGCTCATCCATTTGCAGTGTCACGATCGTCAGTATCGTTCGCTTACAGTCCCTTGCGAGTTACGCAACGACCACCAATTTGACCCGTCAGTGCCCCAGGTTGTCGGAAGATATTCCCGAGAGCTAACACCGTTACAGAGGACTATGTCGAAATCGGATACTGGAGCACAATCGAGGTCCCAGTGGGCATCATTTGCGCATGCATGCCTGCCATTCGGTCACTCTTCGCCGTGATCTTCCCCAAGGTCTTCGCTTCCACAGTCCGAAGCCAGGGCAAGTCATCCTACGCCAACATTTCGGCCCACTCAAAAGGAACACCAAGCAGCCACATGGTCGGTCCCAAACAAGTTGGGAATTCACCCCACGAAACCTTTGCATCCAGGTCAAAGAACCACACCTATGGGTCGGAAATCGAGCTGACGAACTTGGGATACGACGACCATGACAGTCGGAACTCGGCGGATAAGTATCCCACAACGCCCCGCGAGCCCGTGTAAATTACAAAATGGCGTCTATAAAGCACATATAATTGTGTCATTAATCTCAATTTGCTTTCCTTATTTGTATTCATTCTGCCAACTTGGGTAGCATACAGCAGGCAAACCACACGGTTGTTTATTTCAATATTGTATTTAGTCAAAAAGTAGCCTAGACCTGGGATAGAACTGGCGCCGGAAATTCTACGCTGTCATTATCGATGTCATTTCCCGACCTGCTATGCTGGGCGAACTGTTTGCCCGGTCCATGCTAAATCTCCGCGGGGCGTGACGCTTGAGCTACCGCGTGTCGACGCCACGCCATCGACTTGACCCGGTGCCGGTGTTTTCCAAATGGTGGGAGAGTCCGAAATGAACCAGACTAGACAGCGGTTTGAAACGAACCGCCGCGGCAACAAAATGTAACCGCACACGCCAGCCGGTAGTCGACGTTGTCACCATGCGTTACAACGCAAGCGGGGCGATTTTTGCCTGTCCAGGCTAGACTAGGCGGTCCACTCCTCAAGCGGACAACCCCGGACAGGGCGCTCGCGACCCTGTCCTGGCACTGAATAGAGCCCTGACCTTCTTATGCGTAATCATTTCAGCATCGGCGGGGAGCAACCAACAATAGTCCTTAGGAGCCATCACTGTGTGGGCCATGGCTGATTCCGCCTCATCGGGTCATCCGCTTATGGCCCCATGAAACAAAACTCTGCAGTCATCCTTGGCCCTGGGTTGGCTGGGACTGCAGATCAACACTTCTTTGACCCATGAACTGACTCGCTTCTGGAGCAGCGAAAATATGCCCCTGTAAGGGTTAGCTGGGTATATTTCACCTTTTTGGACGCTAAAACTATTCTTCAGTCCAGCTCGGCGCCCGCCTTGGCAAGTTCATCATTCAACCGGCAGTTGGCAGTCAACCTCTGTTTGGACGTTTGAGCGGTTTACCTTCGTCCTACTGATAGTCACTCCTTTGTTCTGTAGCCGCTGTCTTCATTCGTTTGTCTTTCAAAATGCGCGCTCCAATTACTTTCACGCTTGTTTCGTTGCTGGCCGACACGGCCATGTCCATGTAAGTGCATCCGAGATGATATAGAGTGTGGGAAAGGAGAATTGAGACTTAAAAATGAACACAAAGCAATGGTACCATTCAAAATGCTAACAAGTAAATCCTCTGTGATAGTTCGGTCCCTTGGCACAAGAAACATCACCATGCTCGCCACGATCCCTTCATCGGAAAACGTGATGGAACCAGCAACAGCACAACAGAATATGACTACATCGTTATTGGTTCTGGTCCTGGAGGAGGTCCTGTCGCCGCTAACCTTGCCATTGCTGGTTACAGCGTGCTGCTACTAGACGCCGGTGGAGACTCTGGTGATAGTTGGACCGAAAAGATTCCTGCCCTCCATCTCATGTCAACAGAGTTCGAGGATACCAGGTGGAACTACTTTGTTAATCATTATCCTGATCTTGAGCAGCAGAAGCGGGATTCAAAAATGACTTACCAAAAGTCCGACGGCAGCTTTTACGTTGGCCTAGACCCTCCATCAGACGCAACGCCTCTTGGTGTTTGGTATCCCCGTACGGGAACCCTTGGTGGTTGTTCTAGACACAACGCCCTTATTTCCATTCTTGCTCACGATAGCGACTGGAGCTACATCGCCAAGCTGACCAATGATAGTTCGTGGGCTCCTGAGAAAATGCAGTCTCATTTTATGGAAATTGAAAACAACATGTATTTCCCCAGCAGCCTTGACGGCCATGGTTTTGACGGCTGGCTTGGTCTCTCTCTTACATCCCTGTCTCTTGTCATTGAGGACCTGAAGCTGCTGTCCTTGATTGTTGCAGCAGGTTCTGCAATGGGTAAGAACCTTGTCGATTTTGTTGTCAACACCGTTGTTGGGCTTGGAGAGGTCTTGCTTCGGGATATCAACGCCCCTGGCCAGACCAGCGAGACTGGCCTGTACCAGGTCCCTCTATCAATGGTTGACAATGTCCGTGGTGGGCCTCGTGATCTCATTCTCGACACTGCGAAGGCAACCAAGTCGGATGGTTCGCGAAAGTACCATCTTGACATCAAGCTCAACACTCTGGTAGGCAAACTGAACCCAACATGTCATTTAACCCGATGCTAATGAGGCTATAGGTGACCAATATTCGGTTCGACCAGAACGGTACCAAGCCCCGTGCAGTTGGCGTCGACTACCTCGAAGGTGCCAGCCTCTATCGCGCCGATCCTCGTTCTGGATCCGCCAATGTTACTGGATCCGGTAGCATCAACGCCAAGCGGGAAGTTATTGTCGCTGCTGGTGCCTTCAATACACCCCAGCTCCTGAAGCTCAGCGGCATCGGACCCAAGGAGGAGCTTGAGTCCTTCAACATCCCTGTCGTCGTTGATCTCCCTGGTGTTGGAACCAACATGCAAGATCGATACGAAAACACTGTCATTGGCAAGACGGAAGATGACTTTGTCCTCACAACCGACTGTACCTTCTTGGAATCGTCACCTGACCCTTGCTTCGAGAGATACTCAGAAGGAATTGAGCCCATCTCTCGAGGTGTTTATGGCACCAACGGTATCGCCATTGCTGTCGTGCGCAAGTCTTCTGTTGCTGAGGATGAGCCTGATCTCCTCATTTCTGGTGCTCCGGCCAAGTTCAAGGGATATTTCCCCGGCTACTCAACCGACTCCCTTGCCGATGCCAAGCACTGGGCTTGGATTATTCTCAAGGCACACAGCCGCAACAATGCCGGCACCGTCACCCTCAAGTCCACAGACCCACGCGACATGCCCCTTATCAACTTCAACTATCTTGAGACAGGTGTCGATGGAAACGGAGAGGCTGACAAGGATCTCCAAGCTCTCTATGAAGGCCTCGAGTTCTCTCGTAGTGCTTTCGATAGCATCATCCCTCTTGACGGATCCTTCTCCGAGGTTTGGCCAGGCACAAACGTAACGTCTGAGAAGGCAGCCAAGCAATTCCTCAAGGATGAGGCTTGGGGTCATCACGCTTCATGCACATGCCCTATCGGCGCTGACGATGACGAGATGGCTGTTCTCGACTCCAAGTTCCGAGTTCGTGGTGTTGATGGCTTGAGGGTTGTTGATGCAAGCGTATTTCCCAAGATTCCGGGTTTTTACATTGCTCTTCCTCTATATATCGTGTCGCAGAAAGCCAGCCAAGACATTATTGCAGATGCTAAGTCGTCTTAATCGCGTGATCCCTTGTCAGTCTGTCATGGGCGGTATTCTATTCGAAAATGTCTTATATATAAATAAAAGTTTATTAATGATTGCAACTCTCTGTACAACTGTAACGATTATTGTATATTTTATGGTTAGCGTTCGACCAGAACTATAAACATTTGCAGATCCACCCCTGCTTCTACGGATGAAGAGGAATCCGAAACTACCCAAGTCCGTCACTGATTCGCTTTCATGTGATTTCGTGTGATGGAAAATACTGTATCTTGTCTCACATGATGACAGACCCAACCTTTTCTACTGACATAGTTGCAGTGTGGCCACTGCTTCTAGGTTAGATTTAAATGTTGAATTAAAATTCAATGTATTATAATTTAAATAAGTTTCAGAATGAATAGAAATTGATATAAGACAATTAAAAATATTAATATATTTAATTGCATGTTTAAAAGTATTGATGTTGACGAAAAAGAGCCCAGTTTCATTGCTAAGCTAAGAGAATTGACGAGAGAAAAGAGCAACAAGAAAGCCAACACATCCAATGAACGTCAAGGATAGGATTACCAATTTCCATCTTCTCTTTAGGCATTTGTATACTTCACCCGACCAGTCCCATATTTCTTGGAGCTGGCCCACAAGAACACCCACAAATCCGACTTCCCTCAGTGGCCCTTTAAAGAGCACAGAGCCCCCTCTTAATGATTGCTGTATTGCTCTTCGGAGTTCATCATCTGTGAGTTGTGAAAATTCAATGTTTGTAACATCGAGCTCTTCCTTCATAGCCTCGCCCAGTTCAATCATTGCTCTCCAGCCACTGATAGCGCAGTTCATTCTATATCGCGCAGAGAGTTTCGCCAAAGCTACAGTGTGCATGATCCACATCCCAACGGACCATATCAGAAGCATCAGAAGCAGAAGTTGTAATTGCATGAACGAAAACCCCCATTGGTACACAAAATCATCCTGAGCGTAGCGACCCTGGTCAGAGTGGCTTTCTGCGCAAAGGCTGCCTTTAATGTAGCGTACTCACAGAAGTTCCTGATATCGGTTGACATCTACCAACTCTTTTAATATATTCCAAGTTGTAGGTTTTGTTGTTGGCACTATACAATGCACTTGATGCGTTTTGGAATGGATATATATTCCCTTTCTCATCGTCTGACCAATCTCGTCCGAAAAGCTCATCAGCACCGCCATATGGAAAGTAGAATCCAGATATGTTCAGTGCCGGACTAAGCGAATCGTTTCCTCTGAAACTTGTATTTGTTTGTATTCGTCCATAGAATCCATAATTCTGAACATCTGCATATTTAATCAGCAGCGTGACGTTCAAAGATCTTTTGGCTCATACAGCGAGAAATATCAGATTGAAATTGACAACCAAAAGAACCGTTATCGCTCATGAGGCATCTGCTCTCGTATTCAAGTGCGCCTCGTTCAGATTTCGATGCTATACAACGAATAAATATTTAGCCCACCAGAATTCATATATATCTCTTTACCTGATGGTGTTGACTCAAAAGAGACAATGTAATCTCGAGTGAGATTTATTCTATGGCCATCATGAATTATATATGCGACCGGCGAAAATTGTGAAAGTCGGTTCAAATTTCCACTATCGTCAGCAACAAAAGCAGCATTAGCCGTTGTATAGCCAGTCATTGAACTTGCTAATGTAGAGAAAGCAAGAACGAATATCAAAGTTTCGCTCATAAATATGACGGCAAGCCTTGAATTGAGACCCCGACCGTAAAAATCACGAAACAGTCCGTAACATGAAGTCAAAGTGGCTTCCTTATGTAGAAATGTAGCCCAAACTATGTTGTAAGTTGCGGGCTTTGTGACCATGGATGTTCTCACGTAGGTCCCAAATACTCTCCAAGAGATAAATGCAATGATGGCCTGTCCTCCACGCCCAATAACCTGATGTTGCACGTTATGCATCAGTGCAATTTAACGTCAGAGATAGCTGGACTTACAACATCCCAGATTACATCTATCACCTTAGCTTGAGTGAAAGTGAGTGTCCAAGAGGCCAAGTTGATTTGGAAAAAGCCCTGAGGATCATACCAACTATAACCACTCCCGAAAGGGCTGAACGCGCCATTTGGCAGACAGGCCGTTCCCGACGTGGGCGAATTACTCAAGACAAACAAGTACGTGATTGCTGTGACTATGGACGCGTACCAAAGAAGATAGGGCAACCAGGAAAGCCTCTGAAAGGCCGCAGATGAGTTTCCTATTGCAATAGCCGATGACCGATGACAAAGTGGCTTCGCCGACCTTTCAGCCTGATTTGTCTTGGACAGTAGCGACTCCATACCTTGGCCGTTTATTTCTTTCTGATAGCAGATGTAAGTAGACAGGCATGAAGGTTCAACGCTGTGGCACCAAATTTTGAAACGATTCATTCAATGAGGATGTCTACTTTGCTAACTGGAAAAGCATTTGGCGAGGGCGGCGCTGTTCAGCACAAAGAGGGCTATCTGATTTCGCCCCCAAATGTTAGCACGTGATTTAAATAGAAGAAAGACACAATATGCAATTGTATGACAAGGCTATTACAGCCAATTACGGCGCTTTTCTACATTGTGTAGTCTCGATGCAGAGTGCACAGCCCTGAGAACATATAGAACGAGGTAGCAGCTAACCTCCACTCAGTTTTAGAAACAAGCCCCACAAAATGACATTCTGAGAGCCATCTACGGTCTTCACTATCTACCTATTCCATAGGAAAACTCAGCTACTTGAGGCATCTGAGTTTTTTGGTCAAGGCTTGTGCGACGTTGAAAGACAACATGACATGGTTGGGAACAAAAAAGCACGCCAAGCCAAAAAAAAACATACAACAGCAGGGATTCGCTGGTCGTCACCGACCCAACTACTAGTCCGCCCCTCACCGGCTTATCTATGGGAGAGCGGACGGGATCCCGAGTTTTCCGGTGGGTATGGTCGTATGTGCTTGGGAAGCAGACATTTTTGACTTGAATGTTCAATGAGAAAATGCTCTGAAAAAAAGCGAAAAACACAGGACGTGGAGCCAGACAATACAGACAATGCACCCACGACGAGACGATTCCAAGCTAAAGGTTTCGCGTAATAACTGGTGGAGACGCTAGTACCCGCCACATCGACAAGCTACAAATCTCATTTCATAATCACCACTAATAGAAGCAGCTAACTTCATGATCTTTACTTCTGGATTCAATAATATTACAGAATGAGCTCACGCTACTGAGGTAAGAAGCGAGTAGACTGGTAATACAGAGGGGCATTTGTATATAAAACACTTAAGAAATAAGAGTTAGATATAAGAAATAGACTAGGAAAATATAGTATAGGTTAAAAGTAGGTTCTAAAATAAAATATATAATATATATATTTTACTATAAATAGCTTAGATAATTTATAAAGAGTTAAAATTTCTTATTAATATTACTAAAAAAAAAGAATAAAAAAATAAATTAATAAAAAT
>KV875326.1:0-39907 GCA_001879505.1 Calonectria pseudoreteaudii
AAGAAATATACTTACTATACTTAATAGAATAGCTTAGCTAGACAATATATATTAAGCTCTTAGTGAAATACTAAGTATAAAGTATACTAAGATAGCTTTCCTTAGTAACTATAACTATAAGCTTCTTATAATAAAGGGTAAATTTACTAAGTATAATATTAATATAAAGGAAAGAAGAATAAAAGAAAGAAGAAAAGAAGTAAAATAAACTAACTTATATAGAAGAATATTAACCTTAAAGATAAGTCTTTTAAGAAGAGAGTATTATATTATAATCTAGTCTAAAACTAACTTACCCAGAAACTAAACTACTAGTACTAATATAAAATTAACTATAGATATTAATATTATATCCCGAATCGTATTTTGATAGTATTTTCATTCGATAAATAATAGCGCTTTTTATTTTCTATTCAAAGATCTCTTTTTATTTTCCTATATTTCATCCCTTGTTATTATTGTAACACTCTTCTAGTATATTAGCCTAAATTTTTAAACTAATAATTGTACTAAGGAGATATTATCTTATCTATAAACCTTTGTTCAAATAGACTCCTTTAGTGATATAGTATTAAAAGTAGCTATAATAGCTTTTCTTATTGTATGATAAATCTAGTATTATTATTGTAGTATTACTTCTTTAATAACCGATATTCCCAGAGAATTAAATTAATCTTAAACCTTTAGTTAAGATTACTAGACCTTATATTAACTTAATACTCTAGATAGTTAGTGTAGTATTATTAGTTAGCTATTGTATAATTGAGTAGTCTAGCTTGTATTCTTTGGTCTCTTGTAAGATATTAGCTATATCCTAACTGATAGGTACTGTTATTGAAATGGCTTACTTATATCGGGTAGCTGATCTGCTATTAGGTGGGCTATCGCTCTTATATATGATATATCGTTGTATTAGTATCTTCTTTGACTATATGTATGTGTGTGTATGTCAGTTTTACAGCATGTGTGTGTGTGTGTTTGAATATATAAGTCTTAGTAGGCTATTATGTTGTTTTATTGTATTAGAATATAATATTTAAAGAGTTTTCTTATTGCTTTATTTTCAGGCTCTAGTGACTGCTGTGGTCGCTGTACTATTGTATAGAAAAGCATATATCTAGGCTGCTTGCTCCAAGGTTCTGACCTTGTTGAGCTCCTATTCCCTTCTTAGGAACGGACTAGAACCTTATTGACCTTAAATATTAATATTATATAACTTACTAACTAAAATAGCTATAATTATAATTATTACTTAATACTAAAATAATTACTATAATTACTATAATTACTAAGTCTAAAAACTCTTACTTTTACCTTTAGTATTACTCTAATAAAATCTATATATTTAAACCCTTTAAGAGTTATAATTACTAAAAGTATAATTTAACTTTTAATATAACTTAATTACCTTTAATTATTTACTTAATTAATTAACCTATTATTAAATATAATATTCTCTTATTTATTACCTTTTATATTACTTAAACCCAATATACCTAATCTACCCTACAATATAAACCCAATAATTAAAATAATATAATCTTATTACCTAGCTTATAGAAACAGCTCCTTATAGCTTCCATTACCTAGACTATAAGACTCTGTTATTCACCTCGAGCTATAGGCTTCCCTGAGCCCCACCTTTGTCTTTGACAGCAGGGCTTGGGAACAGACTGTTACATTAAGAACTGTTTGGTATTTTGTCTAAAACTCTAGAGCAAGCTTTTTTAAAGCTTCTCGAATTATAACACAGCCTTGTATATTAAATTAAAAAGTCCTCTGCATACTCCTCATACTCATTCATAAATTCATGAATATTAAATGTATCCTGCATCCCCTTGTCCTCCAAAATGATGGTGCCAGCCTCCACATATCCCTTCTTGAAAGTCCCGAAAAGCTCACGACTTTTCTCGTAGTGGGGAATCAAGAGTTGGTTGTCTCCTATGACCATAGCCCCCTTGAATCCCTGATAAACCACGTGGGACTCTTGACCCAAGTCTACCTCGTCACATTGTCCAAAGTCGAGAAGGTACAAGCCCATTTTTCGATGCTGGAAGTCTGCCCTATCAGACTTCTGGGTCACAGATGAACCAAAAACAAATTCAACATCATCACCATTGACTCCCGCACCCCAATGCATGATGGCGTATGCCTTACCCATGTGGTAGGCCAGTTCGTAGAGGTCTAATTTGATCGTCTGCATGGCATCCAAGCACATGGGAAAGTTCCGAAGAGAAAAGTTTTCCGTGGAAAATCGAGCTTCTTTCTTTCCCAGGTAGGTGCGAATAAGACAGTGCTTGTTTGGTGGAGAGCTCAAAACAGCTTTGATAGCAGACTTGTCGACTGAGCCCGATGGCCGCGGATAGGAGATGATTGTGAGAGCGTTTCGAATAACCTTGGGCACCGGAAGAATGCGCTCCATACGAACCATATCCGTCTTGACGCGGTAGCGTTCGGGAAGTTTGGCAGAAATCTGATCCCAGAGACGGTTGTCGGTCTTGGGAATGAAGTCCAGCAATCGAGGAACGCTGACGTGAGTCTTAAGCGGGTCTGCGTATCGGTCGAATGCAGCCAAGACTTTTGCATGAAGTACAAATTCATGCTTCAGGTTCGATCGAAGGATGTCGTTCCCTGGCTTTTCCTTCTTGATGACATGGGGAAGTCCGGCCTGCTCAAAGATGGTAGCCTGGAGTCCTTCTCCGATCTGAACGATTTGCTGGAGCTCGGGACGGGACGCAGCTTCTTGGAAGTGCTGGGCGAATGAAGAGGTGGTAGAGACGACAGATTTAATTGTCAAAGATCGACCGAGTACGATAGTCTCAGGGAGTTGCTCGAGCTCGGTTGCGGCGAGGTAACGGAGAGCCACTTGAGCGTCATTAGTCATCGAGGGCGTGATAGAGTAAGCGGACTCGTCGGTAGAGTTGAGCTCGCGGCGTGAAGACATGGTTTTGGATAACAGTTGATGATTCAAGTCAAGTTGGTGGGGGTAAGGACACCGCTTTTATTGAGTGTTTGTGAAGTTTCGGTTAAAGTTACTCTTCAACCTGTGTGGACAAGAGCAGCAGGTGCGGTTCTGCAGATCATGTGACCCTAATCAGAAAACCTTTGCAGTAAGAACGCTATTGTGGCTACACTATTTGTTTACTTCAGCCACAATCGACTCTATCTCCGATTCATCCTGTGTGGTAGCCCTATTACAGGAAATGTAAGCTGACTCCTACAGTTATAACAGAGATACTTTCCCACTACAGCTAAGGGGACTGTGGGTAAACAGAGGAGGGCTAAACTATACTGACACCAGTTGGCACCTGTCAGCACCTGTCACCAGCTACCAAGGTATCAATTCTGAGTTTCACCCACATCTTCTTTTTTTCTTTCTTTCTTGTCCTCTTCTCCTTACCTTTTCCCAAGTAACAACAGCCTCCACAGCCATCCCAACACTGTCACACATCCCATCACTCTCACACATCTCAACACCAATCTAACCCTGTGCCATTATCAAATATGACGAAAGCTATGCTCCATATAGCTATCATTACAGTCTTAGCGATTTTCGCCCTGACTGCTGGCGCCACGTTAGTCACCCACGCCGACTCCCACACCGACTCCCATACCAACTCCCACGCCGAATCTCAAGCCGAATCCCAAAACGAGGCCTTAATGGCTCTGTTTCATGCCCTCAAGAACCTCGGAGAACATTTGCACGAGTTGGAACACCGCATAGGACCACAGTTAAGAAACCAGTCCCTATCCCATGTTTTCAAAGCTATTGGAGACCATTTGCATAAGATTAAGGGCCACGTGCAACCATGGTTCGATGTCGACACAAACAAGGCCATATCCGGCTTTGGACTTGGAGCTGTTATTGTTGGTATCTTTGGTGCCAGGATCTCTGCTTTTGGAAATCGACTTGATAGCTGGTCCTCTGGCACTTCGAACTGCATCGCGCCCGTATTCAAATTCTTTTTTTGGTGCATCCAACCGTTTCGACTCACTGCAGAGGAACAGGGCGCCTACCTCGTGCGCCGCATTGAGCAGCTAGAGCAAGATTTGTCGGTTACAAAAGCTGAACGCGATACTGAAAAAACCCGGACCGAGGCTGCTGAGAAGAATACTGCCGATTTACAGGTTATAGTCGATAACTACGCCGAAAGACAACGCAAGGCTGAAGATGCGAACATAGAACTGCAAGCCCAACTGAACAAGGCTGAAGAAAACGTGGTTGCTCAATCAGTCAAAGCTAATGTGGCTGAGTCTGACCTCAAAGATGCTGAAGCTAGAGCAAAACACGCATACAATCAACTCATTTCTCAGCGAGAGAGAGCCAATATAGCAGAGGAAGATGCCGGGAAGCAGCAAGCTATTGCTTCGATCCACAAAGAGTTGTCTGCCAAATACGAACTTAAGGTTGAAATGATCGAAGCCAAGCTGAATCAGCTTGAAGCCAAGAATACTGAATACCGTACCCTAATCGCCAACCTCGAGGCAATGGTCGCTAGAATCACCAAGCTCGAGACAACTGTTGCTGAGCACGGTGCTGGAATCGCCGAGCTTCATGCTGCAGGCGCCTCGGCTAAAGGGGTGCTCTAAATGCCTTGTTGGAATGTGGGTGTGGCTTTGGTGAGGGAGGGGTAGGTTTTGGTCTTGATTGACTTCGGAGATTAGTTAAACCCTAACAGGTGTTTACTTTTAAAAGTAAAAAAAGGTATTAAATATGTACAAAATAATTAAACATTCGCTGTGATATAGATCTTAACAGTTTGTTACAGTTACTTTAAATAGCGATTTTAATATGTAGTAACTATAAAAGGTTAGAACTAGACCCGATTCTCTCAGCCACATCTCCCAGTCTTCGATTGCTCTGTCACTATGTACTTATAGCTGTCCCGAGCCAAATACAACCCGATTTTTAATTTGAAATATACCTGCAATCCACTAAAGCGCTAGCTCAGAGCTGAAAAGGAGAGTTTACACAGTTTAAGACAATTGCTTCTCAAGTTGGGAGGTTGAGCACAATCACCTTCCAGTCCCACAAACCCTCTTCACAAGGCTGCGATAAAATACTCAGGTAGTAATATCTGTAATTAGATCTTTTAACTGGGTCAAAAATCGAGACAGACAGAATCGTAATTTTAATTGTTCATCATGGCCGCATACGCATATTTCGCCTCTGAGCCAACCCATGATGGGAAATAACCACCCCACGAAACATAGCGATCCAGAGTAAGCCAGCTGTCGACGACCGTAGTGACGCAGCCTGGATTTTTCAATGGCTTACCCTCAAACCGATCTTCAATCCATTTCATCCATACATGTCTTGAGGCACCCAAAACCGGCACATGGCTCACACCGTTTACGACATGAAACTCTAAGTCTCCTTCAGGGGTCACTTTGCAAGATTCTTGAACAGCGCTGCGAACATCGTCATACAAGACCAATGCGTCATTTGTGCCTTGTAGAACCAGCACCGGTCCCCTAAACGCTCTGTGTCCCGGGTTGCCCATCTGAGCAAATGCCTCCACGTACCAAGTCTCATTGGCGCCTGGTTCCATAATTTCCGCCGGGTCTTTAAATAGAGTAAAGGCGGGAGTAGGCAGGCCACCCAAATCGTTTTTCAAATACAAAGCCCTCGCAACCCCGAGGTCTGTGAGCCACTCACTCAGTTGAAACGATGGAAAGATGGAATTCAGAGCCAACCCTACAAATATGTAGGTATTGCTAGGCACTGTATTGAAAATGTTCACAATCGGGCTGGCCGGAATGGTGCCTAGGTATCCCTTGCCCACTGCTTCAAACTTTTCTTTTTCGGCAGCGAGAACTTCGGCAACGGCCCATGCAACACCGCCGCCTTGGCTGTGCCCCATGACAACGTATCTCTCGTCAAGATTATCTGGGAACGCCTGAAGAGCAGCCTCCATCGCGTAAAGGGAGTCATGTGCCATGGTATGGGAGTGCCCGTACTGGTGAGGAATCTCACTCCCATCCCAGGACCGGAGAATTCCGAGACCGGCATAATCCGGTGCCACCACTGCATATCCTTCCTGGACCAGGGGGAAAACGGCGTCTACCCCGTACCACAGCACACGGTTAGTGGATGGAGCTGCTTCGGCTGAGAGACCAGCCGTGCCATGCGTCCAGAGAATTGCGGGCGCCTTGATGACTGTTCCATTTCCATTAAGGTGAGTGTTTTGAAAGCTTCTCGGTTGGAATGGCCAGAGAATGAAGGCTGTCGCAGGGATGACTGTGCCATTGGCGTTTGTAGTGGTGTACATAATGCGTGAGAGAGCTGTATTTGCTGGCAAGCTAAAGCTCGACATATTAGTGAGCTCCTGGACCTTTAAAATAAGGCCCGGCTCGAGTGGGTCCGAAGTATTTGTGAGCGGCGGCAGCTGATAGAAGCTGTCTTGGCTGACACCACCATTGGCGAGCTGTGATTGCTCATGCCTAACCACAATGTTGAGGTTATTAACATCCTCAGTTGTCAGGTTCAGCGCCGTAATCTTGGAGTTGGCGACAGAAAAGGTGGAGTTGAAGCCAGATGACAGCTCTTGATATTCAGCGGAGGCACACGGGGCCTGCAGAAGCAGAGCTGTACCTATGTAGAGCAAAGAAAATAACATATCTTAAAACGGGATAGAAAATAATGATTGGATTCAGGTGCAAGTAATTGTCGATGGTTTTGTCCATTCTGCGTTATGGATCAGCCACTTTTATATCATCGCGACTGAAGGGCAAACCCGAAAGCGAGGGCCGGTTCACGGAAGTGACGACAATCCCTGTCAAAATTTGTATTTAATCCTAGCAAAAAGGAATTAGTGAGATTATTCCATTATTAATCAAAAGTTGAATTTGTCATTCTGGACCAAACAATGCCGGAAAGGGAAACACGTAGTGAAATTGTCACTGACGATTTCATCTCTGCAATGTTTGAACGTAAGCCACCAATTAAAAATGCCCTAGAAATGGGGACAACAACAGGGAACTTTAGTGGGCTTAAGTGGGTAGCCCCACTATTCAGCTAACGTGGTATCTGCGACTCCCCGCAACAACGAACCCCAACCGTTCCCGTCTTCTCTTGTTTTTCTGCCGCTGTGGTGACTTAGCCTACCCGGAACCCTACGAGATATGTTAGCTGCACAACACTAGCTTGACTGCTTAGTAGATTTTGGCTCCTGAAATTGGTGTTATTACTATAAATTATAAAGAGAGAGAGAATATCATACTTAATAGATGAACTGATTATGTAAGCAACTGAGGTCCATTCTTATAAGTGTAACTGTTTTTCCTAAAAGTAGGTCTCCCAGAGCCTACCACTACCCTCGGGGTTAGGTTGATATGGGCTGTAACATCTGCTGTACATCTAACAACTAGGCTATTGTAATGGATTTTCCTTCATTTCATAAGAAACCACTAGACACCTGATCATACATGGTGCACTTAATATAAGCCCACCCAACTAGCTCATACTCCCCTGCTGCTGCTGTTTGTCGAAGGATAAAAGGTGCAGTAGCTCTAGGACGAATCCAGACCTCATCATCATGCTTGATAGTGCCAGGTGCGGTACCCAAGCGGCTGTTATTTGTTGTGAATAACCACTCGTAGAGTGTCACCGCTGGAAGCAAGCCCCCAGCAGGGCGCTCTCCTACAGAGGGGGTATTTTCAACCACAAACTTCGAACAGGGTCAAAAGCAGCAGCTTTCCAACAAGGTCAGCGGCGGCAGATTTCTAAGACAGTCAACAGCAGCAACCTTCTAACACAGTCAATAGTAGCTTTCCAATATAGTCAACAATAGCCTTTGAATATAGCTAATAGCATATCGATTACAAAACTATACTAGCTACTAAGAAGCTTGCACCTCTATGTTGCCCACGACCAGGCGTTAGCATGGGTGGTAGGGTATCTTGTAGATTTAATAAGAGAAAAGAGCTCTAAAACAGAAGTAGGTTAAAAGAAGAACTCTTATAAAACTCGAGTAAAGTATATTTAAATCGGAATTGTAGGGTCTAATACATCATCCAAACGATGAAACTCTCCTCTTTCTATCATATCAATCCACCGATTTATCCCCTCAAGAAACCATCCGTAAGAGCACCGGTCAACAGCACTAACAAAGTCATTCCTAAGATTGCTGTCTGCAACTTGAGAGTCCCAAGCTGGTAACAATTTCCCCATTTGTTCAGTATACGCTTTTCTCAATTGCGTCTGATCGTATTCCATCATGTGGATCCAGAAGAGCTCATCTTTCCCTTCGTTGTCCAGCATCTCACTACCTTTTGTGGAATTCAGGTATTCCTCTGCATCTTCGGGGCTCCCATTCGCGTAATTGTCTCGGTTCGGCTCCTCTTCTCGCTGAGGTCCAGATAGAAACTTGGGCATCTCTGTGGCCGCCCAAACCGGTATTGCAGAGACAAATTCCCAATCGATAATGGCTAGGATGGCCCCGTTGTCATCAATAAGGATGTTGCTCAAGGAGAGGTCGTCGTGGTAAAGAACCGTGCGCTCCGATGGGTTCTGAATTACAGGAAATATTTTGGGAAGAAGAGTCCAAAGCTTCTCTGCAATTTTGAGTTGAAATTCTGCGTCTTCCCGCTCATCCTCATCTTCAGCCTCTTCTAAAGTGGCCTGCTGTGCCTTCACAATGATGCTGATGCAAGCATTCAGCCAATCATAGCTGGAATGAAATGGGCCTCGGGGAATGTTAAAGTTGAAGTGTCGACCCCAAAAGAAGAGTCGTGAAACGATTCTATTTGGTGTTTCGTCGGTATTTTCATCGTTGGAAATCGCTAGGGTTCCGATTTTTTTCGAAATGCGGTCGCATCCTGGACCGCTCTGAACGGTTGTGCCTGGTAACCAGCGACTTGTTCGGTCATAGACTTCTTGGCTGCCAGAGACATTTTGCGCTAGACAGAGTATGCTGGTTTGCCTGGCATCATATCCATCAGAATCCATTCATAGCCTCTTGCACTTTCGGAAGAATCGCAATAAGCAATAACTTCTGGCACGGGTATCGTCGAGCGGCGAATCCATCGGAGGGTTGCCACCTCGCCCGCCGTTTTGTAGTGAGTGTCTACCGGAAGAGACACTCGCATGATCAGGTTTTTCTGGCTCTGGGGCTCAACCAGGTATATTTTATTGAATGCCCCAGCAGTTAGAAACCTGACTTTGCAGTTATCAGGCTCATGAATGCCCAAAGTGCGGACGCATTCTCCTTTGATCGCAACAATGTCTGGCTCAGTCACCCAACGGGGTTCAATCTCTATTCTGCTGTTTTCCCAAAAGAGACCTTTTCGACTGACCTCTTCCATGGTGGTTAAAGGGGATTGTGATAGAGAACAAGGTGTGGTAGCAAATTTAAACACCCGAGCGACGGCAAAAAGTGCGTCAGGCTTGTTGGTGGAATTGGGTAGCCGAACCTTATCCGGTTCTGGTGAGACGCTGCCGCATAGGCCGATCACACTCAAATGAGCTGTTGGTCGTTCATGAAGGATGGAAACAATACCCTGCCAGAAGCATCATCTCGGACCAACCCCTTCTTAGGAATTCTAGTAAAACACTCATGACTGCATCATTTCGCATTATGGGCGCTTGATGAGACGAAAGTAGATAAGAAAGACACGTGAAATGAATGAGTAGATGGGATGCAAGCGGCAAGACCGTGTATAAAATCATGACTAGGTCCTGCCGTAGATTTCACTCCTCACCAATTTCAATCCAAATATCTAACTTCCATTTAATTTGACCCCCTAGTCTCTTATATCCTATTCATCACTCTACACTATCATTCACAACGGGTCGCGGCGCGAAACAAGATCTACGAGACTTCATCAAGGCACCTCTTATTTGGCACTCACATTGTGATAACCAGCACCCAACCTATGGTTGGTACCCCCCCTGTTAACCTAAGACTTCCGATGTTAGTGCCTATATATAATTTATAAGTGAAATATATATGTTTAATGTCTTAGTGTGTTACCCTTGCTTTCCTTGATGTGTTCTATAATGATATATAGTTTAATATTGTGTATTAAAGTATTTTATGATAATAGATATACTTTTTAAATTAAATTTCTTCTCTTTTAAAGAAGTTTATAAAATAATAGAGGTTATTACTAAAGATAAAGGTATAGTTATTATTATCTATAATAAATACCCTAATATTATAAATCCGACCTTAATTACCCTCTATTACTTAAGAGAGTATTTATAAGCTTAAATAAATTATTTAATATATAATTTAAAAAAGAGAAAAAGTAATACTTAAATAATTAAATATTCTTATTACTTAGTATTAAAGATATAGTAAGATAAATAATAAATTATTTGAGTACTAGGTAATAAGTTTCTTAATTATAACTATAATCTTCTTAATATCCTAATTACTACTTTATAATATTAAAAGAAAGTTATTATAAAGTTTAAAAAAGATATTATTAATCTATAGAATATAGGGTTATAGTTTTTAAATATTATCTTTAAACTCTGTTATAATACTAGTTATAAAGCTAAGTATATTATATATTCTAATATAAATAATCTTATTATATAGTATTGTTGTAAAGAGTTTACTAGCTAAACCCTAATTAAATAACTTATTAACTATCTTTAAAATAAAGATAAATATTATTTCTCTGAATTAAGAGATAATAAAGGATATATTTTATACTTTTTTATTATACTTAAAACTAGTATTAAGTTATATATAAAATATTACTAGGTTCTTATCTACAATAGTATATATAAGACTAATCACTTTAATTTACTATTTTTCAATATATATAGAAGGACTCTATTAAAGTAGACTTTTCATATTATAACTACCTTTATTAACAGTAAGGCTAAAGCTTAATATAGTTAGGTTTTTAAGCAATTCTAAAAGCTTATAGATAAATATAATATCTCTTTACCTTAAGTTATTATAATAGACTATAAGCTCACCCTAATAAAAACAATTAGAAATAATCTAGCTTTTAATATTATACCTTATTTCCTTTACTATTAGTATATAAATATAAATATCCTTAGTGTAAATTATATTTCCCTAAGAATATAAAAAATAAGGAAACTAGCTATATTCAATATAACTTAAGCTTCTAGTTATTTCTTAATAAATAAAATAGTATTATAAATAGTAATATAGTTCCTGATTTTAACTCTAATCTCAATAACTTTAAATTAATAGGATTTCTACTACTTATTATTATATATACTCTTAATACATAGATTAACCTATAGAAAAAAAAGATTATTTAATATTTTATTAATTAATATTATTATTTTAACTACTTAATAACCTCTATTATTAAATCCCTCTATATAGTAATTAAAAAGATTATTTTATTAAATACTAGTAATCTTACTATAATCTTTATAAAGCTAGAAATCTTCTAATCTAATTAAATAACTAATATCAATACCTTTATCACACAATAATAATACAAAGTTCCTATATTTTTAATCTAAACTATTTTTATTATTATTTAAAACCAAATTTCACTTATTATAATATCTCTTATCAATAAAGAGTTATAGTATATTAAACAAAAAGTCAAGAGATCAGGAAAACTATACCCGACCTACTTAATTACAGTTATAAACAAAGTACTATACTAATATATTATTTAGAGGAAGTTAATAGAAAATAAGCCCATTTAATTCTATAAAATTGATTTATTTTAGTATTAGAAAAAGAACTTAATCTTATAAGATATAGTCACTACTATAAGCCTATTTAATCCTTAAATTATAAGAGGAAAAAGCTAACTTCACAGGAGTCTTAGTCTTAAGAAGAGTATTAATATTAATAGCTTAAAGTAGGACCCAGTCTTCTTCAAAAGAACTCTTACTTTTAAATAAGCTAAAACTATATATAATTTAACTTTACTAATACTATAATAGCTACTATATTTAATAGCCCCAGTAGCTATTAATATAGCTAGACTCTTATTAATAATAATTAAGCTTTAAAAGCTTAGGTCAAGTAATATATATAAGCTTAGAACTATAATACTAAAGTTATATCAATATACATTAGCTTAGCTTAAAGATACTAACAATAAAAATAACAAAGATATAATAATAATAGCTTTATTACTACTCTTATTACTACTATTAGATTTAAAAGAAACTAATACTAAAAACTAAGAAATAAATAATACTAATTTCAATAAAATTAAGTAATTAAATCAAGAACTTAACTCCTTTTAATTATATATATAATAGAATAAAAAGGAAATTTATAGCTATATTTAGGTTTAATACTTATAAGAGGAATATATAGATTTTAGTAATAACTCTAAATAACTTTAATAAATATTAGTAATTTTAGGTAATAAGAGAAAATAGTATTAGGATAAATCAAAGACATTAACTTATATAAAAAATATTAATTTAGGTATAAATCTCCGGTCACAGCAGTCGGGCCTAGTCTAGCCACTGTCAGCCACAAGTTAGGTACTGGTTATCACAAATTGAGTGCTGGATAAGAAGTGCCCTTCATCAACAGCATTCCCGATTCTAAGCTTCTAGCCCTTCCTGGTACGCTGCAAACAATCTGCAAAGATGGAAATTTCCAACTGGATATGCAAGGTGTAAGACCGAGAGACTGATCTGTTACTTGAATTACCCTCACTGACTTTAAACTGTCAGTTTTCCAGCTCCGGCGCGTGGAATTTGCATATTCAAGTTCATTTCTGTCCTACAGCCTCATCTCTGAAGAAACTTGCCCCAAAAATCATTTCAGAGCTGGTTCTGGTCTCCACGACCAATCCTATGACACCGAACGAAATCAGGCAGGGCTTCAGAGACAAAATCCCTTGTTTAGACGTACGCGCTGTACTTTCCTTGCCGGGACTTTTCTGCGTACGGGGTATATTCATAGCCTGACGTGTCCTTCGAGTTTATGGCTTCGCTATAGTTCGACCTCAGCGGGGATTCTGGAATTAGTTCTGTACTTGTGCCGTCGTTTGTTGTAGTCATGTGTAGCTTATTGTTCAAAGTCAAGTAGCAGATATTATTAGAAACTTAACTGGAATCGATTTCACTGAAGTTTTGTAATTTAACGTGAAGATCAAATTATGAAGTATGTTTTCCCATACCAAAACGCTAATAAGCTCCAATTTTGTACTGTGCGACCGATACCTGATCGGATATGTCAAACTCTCCTCACACTCAGGCACACACGAGTTGGGGAACTTGGTTGAAGTCTTCACTCGCGATTTAGCTCCACATCTCTTCTTGATAATTAAATCTCCAAGGGCATCATTTTATATAGCCACTAAAACTTTAATTTCCTTATTGGCCTTATTATGTAAAAGCTGACATTCGTTGAACTCACCATAATTCGCACGAAATATCCTTCTATACAATCCTTGCGCTACTCCATGACTTACTTATGCAGATTTTGAAATTGGAGACAAATGCGGTCATATTCTAAGCGCTGCAAGCCATGCATCTGTAAGGCGTTCAAAACTAGTAAAGCCACCCTGATCTATAGTGGCTCGGGTTATTGTTTCACATTGATTATATTAACAACTTGGAACCATCAATTATTTTGAAATGGAATATCCTCATTGTGATTAAGGTTCATACTATCACCTCTAGCTTCATGAAAATGCGCATCAGACAAGTAAACCCGTAGTAAGCTTTCATCAATTTATCTCAGAAGCCTCAAGCTCTTTATTTCTTCATTCTCCATCTAAATAAGTAATAAAGACCAAACAAGGAAATAATGTTAAAAGTTATATAAGCAAATCCAAGCGCCCAGTTTGTCCACCGTTCATCATAGTGCATATCAAATCTTGCCAAAATTTGATCAGAGTATTTCATGGGGCAATAAGTACAGTCCCTAATAGCATTCGGGTTAAGCAATTTCCCCGGAGCACCTTCTTCAATATATGGCTGCAGATACTCTTCACAGGTTTCGCCAGAGCGGGGCTGAAAGACGGCTAGCTCAAGTTGTGAACAAGCAATGACGTTCCCAGAGAGTCCTGAGACAACCACACCGCCGATCAAATATGTCAATGGAGATATGCGGTACATGAAAATCCAAAATCCTGGTAGAGCTGCCGGAGTCTGAAACACACCAGCAAATAATATCATCATCGAGAACAAGATCGTAGTAACTCTGCCAGCGGTAATCGTGTCCGGCAAGGGTGCAACCACCATGTGTGCAAAGGTTCCAACAAGGATGTAGAAGTAAATGAAAAAAAGTAACACAAGTATCTGGTCTTCGGATGACCTAATACCAAAAATCGTGTAATTGAAGATTGCAAAAGAAACGACACCCAGGACGATATGGTACGGTATTTCAGCAAGGACATTGGCAAAGAGGAGAACTGCCCATGAGTACATGTTCGAGTATTTTTCTCGATGCTCGTAAAGCTCCCGTTGTAAGATAAAGTTTGGCATAACCTGTAACATCTTGGATAAGCTACGACTATTCGATACCTCGCTCATGCCAAAAAGTGTCACCCACTTACCTGTTGAGCCAAACTGCTAAACATTGCGCAGAACATACAAACAGAAAAGATGGCGTTCTGGACACCCATGATGGATTTTCCGGGGTGGAAAAAAGAGAACCCAATGAAAAAGGAGCCTGCCGTTCCCAGCATTAATTTGCTCGCAATGTATGTTGGCGATCTCCAATATTGCTGAAAGACTCGGAGGCAGATGATAGGTATCTGTGCAAATAGGCCAACAGCATACACGCTGTGTTGCCCATCCTCAGTCACTTTGTTTCTGCTTCCAGCTATGGGCTCGGGCGAATATCGAATCATATCCTGTAGTCTCGTCGCTGCTTCCCTAGCTTCTGCAGACTCATTCCAGAAACGATTCCAGTTATAATTTTTGTTGTTGTTCTTATTTCCGATAACCTTTAGCAGGTATTCCGCAGGGTTTTCCGTAGGAGCACAAGCCCTTGGTGCTCTACTCCCAAAGTACTCGAGGACCGTTTCGGAACTTTCCCCAATGTCCCCAAAATAAGCTATTTTTCCCCCATTCGCCATCAACAAGAGTCGATCAAACTGCTGAAGTAACATAGCGCTTGGCTGGTGGATGGTGCACAGAATTCCCAACCCACCGTCTGCCAATTTCCGTAGTAGGGTTAGGATGGATTCAGCAGATTGGTTATCGAGGCCGGAAGTTGGCTCGTCAAGAAACAGGAGTAGGGATGGGTTACCCACAAGCTCAACGCCGATACTCAGCCGTTTGCGCTGTTCAAGGTTGAGTCCTCTGCCCGGGAGACCAATAATGGCTTCCGCAAATTCCTCCATGCCTAGCATCCGTATAACTTCCTCCACATGCGCAATCTTTTCACATGTTTCTATATTGGAAGATTGCCTCAAGATTGCTGACACCGTTAGAGCTTCGCGCACCGTTGACGTTTCAAGGTGCACATCCTGTTGCTGGACATAGCCGATATTGCTTTTGAATGTGGGGGACAGAGGTTTCCCGCCAAAATAAAATTCCCCTTTGACGCCGCCCGAGGGTATCCGTTGGGCCAGTGTGTTCAAAAGTGTTGTTTTTCCCGCACCTGAAACGCCCATGAGAGCGGTCAGTGTGCCCCCTTCCAACCAACCAGAAGCGTTGTCAAGTAGTCTTCTTGGATCACCTTTGATCTTGACATCAAGAAACACATTTTGCCATGAAAAGAACTCTCCATGCCTGTGTACAGAGGCTGTATCAATTGCGTCCGCCTCAAGTGGTCCGCTCCACTTTGCCTGTGGCTGTTCAATGTCTGCTGTGCGTTTGCGTTTTGAGTCAAGACGCAAGAATGAACTAGGTACGTGACCACGCAAGAAGATTTGGATACTTGGGTTAGAGGATGCACCTGCATTCAGATCCGACACAAGTAGATACGCGAACATGAAAAATAGCCAAAATCCTAACAGGATACCCAGATTACGCCATATGTGAGAATAGCTATAGTTATAGCTTGTTTCAAGCCATGCATCCCCGCTGACGTGGTGCTCACCAGCCACAGCGCCAGGGATAGGACAGATGAAAGTCTTGCCGCTGAGTTCACCGTAGGGTGGCACTATATTTGAGCAGGTATACCTGGTGCCGTGGGCTTGGTTTACAAGCAATGCTTCGAAGGCATAAGATAACGGATTGATATACGAAATCCATTTAAACCAGGGAGGCATATTAGGGCCTGGTAGGACGAAGCCAGTGTAGGTGGTAAAAGCAAGAACAAGGAATCCAGAGATTGCCACAGCTTGAGCTAGTGTTGTTGTTGCAGCAGCGATGGTGCGGAATATCATAGACATGGCCAGTGTCGTGACAAAGACGAAGAGAAAAAAGATGAAGAATTGAGAAGCGCTTGATGCCAGTCCAGAAAGAAAATATAAAATGATGTTAAAGAAGGTGGCGACAATGAATTTTACAGGGATATCGACAACACAACTGGCAAGAGCATCTGCCGATGGCCGATAAAAAGCATATGATGCTTGCTTAAGAACGACAGGGCGTGCTCTGTACAAGTTGTGAGTGTCTGTCATGGACATTAGAATGTTCAGGAGTACTGCGAAGAATAGAACTGATCCATAGGAAAATAAAGCATCGGTGGTGTCCGGAGTCCCGTAGAAGATTGACCCGACTACCAGTGCAATGAAGACTTCTCCAATAAGCGCCGCAAGGACTGAGGCTTTATCGTTCCACAGCTGCTGGTAGGACCTCCTGATGCAAAGTGCAGTCTGCATTGGAAACGAGATAGTCTGTGGTGCCCTGGCGAGCATCCCTTTCGCCTTGATTCTGCTGCGTGATAACTCGAATTCCCTCTCAGTCGTGTCACCATTCGGGCAGAAATTGTTCTGATACTGTTCAATCTCCTTGCACAAAGAAGCATACTCTGGAGAAACATGCCAGCAGTACTCAAATTCCTCAGGCGTTCTTGGGACGAGAGTTTCAAATCCCGGTCTTGTGATTCTCTGACTGGGATTTGTGATAGAAGTCAGAAAGTCTCCCGTCGTTTGTCTCTCGACACGGTGCCAGCCCATTCGTTCAAAGTACTTCAAGGCTGAGGAGGCAGTTCCGAAGAAGGCTTGTCGGCCTTCATACAACACAAGAACCTTGTCAAAGAGATCAATGATTGCCTGTGATGGCTGGTATATGGCCGCCGCGTTTGAGGATTGAGTCACTGTGTCACCATCATGATTTAGCTTCACATGTAAAACTGACGATGTGGAAAATCTCACAATCAGAAAGCTTGCGCAGGCAGCGCACAAAATCCAATGCGGACTCAGCATCCAGCCCGCGTGTAGAATTGTCCCAGGCGGATATAGCAGCCTCGGAAAGTGCAGTCTCAGCGATGGAGACTCTTTTTCTCTCACCTCCTGACACGCCTCGCACGTAGTCATTACCTACAATTGTATTGTAGGATTCAGAAAGCCCAAATACTGTCAGCATGACTTCAGCGAGATGTTTTATCCGATCCTTCCGCGATATCTGCGGGAGACGTGCTCGTGGCGTCCGCATGGCTGCAGCAAACTCGAGTGTCTGTGCAACCGTCAGATATGGAAGATGCTCATCTATTTCTTGATTATAGACAAGTTCTCCCTTGAAATGGTCGATCATGGTCCTTTGCTGGATGCCTGTACGAATCAGTGACTTTGCAGCAGCAATCATTTCTCCGTCAACACACACCTGTGTAATGCAGGACTGATCCTTGGTCCATCTCTAAGCCGCGCATTTCCCCAGTAATTGTCTTCAAGAAAGTCGTGCAACCACTCCCAGGGCGTCCAAGAACCATGAGGAGCTCACCCTTGTGCAAGACGCCGTCGAGACCCTGCAGAATAACTCGCCGCGGTTTGGGCTGGATAAATGATCGGATATTGAATAGACATGTCAAAAATGACCATACAGTGTTCTGTTGCTCGAGGGCGGGTCCTGTACCGCGTATCGCCAGGTCTTTGAAGACGAAGCCTGAGCGCGGCGGCGTTGGAAGACGCAATTCATTTCTCAAATTCACCAGTGTGTGAGACCATTTGTCAAAGTCGAAATATGGGCTGGATGGGTCCAGAGCTTGGTCAAAGAGACCTAGCTTCGACAAGGCATCACTCCGGGGATTTCCCAACTCGGTTGCAGGCAGCGCACCAGACATTGAGCAGCTCATTATAGTGCTATGACCCTTTTTAGATCCAAGTTTGATCAGTTCACAATGGCAGTTGGTCTGATTGGGCTCGCCTCTGTTATAAGGGCAACAATATGGTGCAATGAAATAGAGAGGCTTCAGATGTTGATTCATGCTGATTTGATTCGGTGTTACTTTGTGAGATACATGGTCAATACATATCCGCAGGCACGAAGCAGCGCACATTACGAACGGATTTCTTAGGTTCTCCTTACAATGTACAAGAATACAATCAATCAACTAACCGTGGCATCACATGCAAAAAGAAAATATTGTACGATAGCTTTTGCCATTTTGGCACCCTTGTGAGCTTTTGATGGTGAGCTTCCATGCGCTGCCTGTGACTTGCTCGCTTACACATAACTGGATCAGAAAAGGCCCCGATGCCATCTGCATGAGGTAATTGGTCAATTAAAATTCCAGTGTGGTTTGTGGGAGCCCATCATTATCTGTATTTCTATGTTGAGCGATGTGCATATACCCCCAGTATCGGAACTTTAAACAAGCCACATCATGAAATTAATGCATCAGAACACCATCAAGAGAGAGAAAATCCAATCGCATTCTCATGATCGACTCTGGCGAACTTTTGCAACCATTCCGTAGACGAATGCAACGTCGATTGATCCAAATGTAACGGTTACATGAGCTAATTTTTTCGGACGTCAGTGCACAGCCAAAGGAAGGTAATGGAAGTCATTTTATTTCAAAGCTATAATTTGAAGGCGTGATGGGAAGTCACCATCAGCTTGGGACGACATGACACCTACTGCATCTATGCATATTGCATATGTCTCAACTTGTTATAATATGTGGAGCCCCATTTGGTTCAAGCTGTAGTGGAATGAATCTGTTTGAAAGTCATCCGAATTGCCCCAGATATACTACCAAAACACAACTTCGTATACCACTTCCAAAATGTCTGGGACGGCACACAAGGTCGTGTCGGTGCTTTTGCGCCTCGCAGAATTTTCTTCTGCCCTCATTGTTCTCGGCATTCTCGGGCATTTTTGCTATTGCCTCAGCATCGCTGAGGCCCATGCCGATGAACGGATTGTCTACACCATGGTGGTAGCGGGAATTTCAGTTATGTACACGATATGCTTTTGTCCACCTTTTGCTGCTCTCTTCCTCGCCTTCCCCTTCGACTTCATCTTGTTTGTCATGTGGTTGGTGGCATTCTGCCTTCTGGAAACCGTAAAACTACCGCTCCTTTGAAAAAGAAAACTACCAGGCTCACCACTTACAAATAGAAAACCACCTCTGGGACCTGCTCTTCTCGTTGGTACTATGACTACTGGGGCTATTATTGGGGCCGCTATTGGCATGTGGGACCGATTGGACATGTTGAGATTGACAGAGCAGGATGTCCTCAGTGGAGAACAGTGATAGCATTTTCTTTCATTGCTTCATTCCTTCATTTGATAAGTGGACTTTTGGTAAGTAATCACATATATGGTTCTGCAAACATGGTCGCCACCCACTGACCACCATCCAGGGTATTTACGTTTGGCAAACCTATGTACAGGTCAAGGACACAGTCCGAGATATCAAGCACCAGGCAGAAAAGCTGAAGAAGTAAGTCAGATACATACTACGCCAGTAAGGATTAAAAGTCTTACTAATGTCACCGTTCAGGCCTCGAACTAAGCCAGACCACTTCCACCATTCTCAAGACATGGAAAACGGGACGAACACCTTACCGGCTAATAACTGAGAAATAATGCGCGATAGTGATACCATTATGTTTGAGCGCCTTACCTAAAGTTTGAAAAAAGGTGCCGTGACGAGGCGATTTGACATTTGATCTCGGAAAGCGATTTGAGTGGAGAAGTGAATCTACCCATGGACTACGTATTTACAGAATGAAACGTTTATTGAAGCCTCCGCAATGCAATGCTTGAGAATAAACTCTTCATCATAGATCCTGCTTTTCAAGCAATCCTACTGCAGACCTCTTACAGTACGCATCATAAAACGAATGCAAACTGTGTTCTCAATCAGGACAGGAGTTGCTGGTCCTTTCAGCTACCATGCAAGGAGAGCGTATACCTTCATCTTGTGGATTAGCCTGATGGCAATTGCGATTAAGGGTCAGTTGAATGCCACCCATATACGTGATAGATACATTACTTTCTCTGCTCATCTCTTTTTATCACTTTACCGATTCTTCATCTCGCTTAACCAGGCTCTTTCCAACCCATCACTACCTACCCTATAGACTGACAGTTCTGCTAGCCCAGTGCACAAAGGAATATGGAAGGAATCGTGACATGTACTTAATGGTACCATTTTTTTAATTTTCTACACCTGAAATTCGATCTCGGTAGTATTTTTGCCACCACCTGATGATCCTTATGCTTGCTGACCAATAGATCATCTGACATCCTCATGCCATCGCGGGGAACTCAGAATATTCACATGGACGATCACAAAGATAAGTTTTGTTTCTCATTTAGCATCAAATGACGAAAGCCTGCATTACGGGGTGCCACGTCCCTCAAATGCAATTTTAGTGTATTGCAAGCCATCCCAGAGATATTGATTGGTATGCAAAGTTGAAATGGACTTTACCGGGTGATGACGCGTCAATGGTGTAGCATCGGGTGTAGCGAATCCATGGACCACGTTCTGGACCGGAGCTGATCTCAGAATGTTACATCGCAGTAATGACCAACCAAATTCTATGGGTGCTCAAAGATATCTCGAAACCATGCTTGCGGCACAACCGAATACCACGCACATTGGCACTAAATGTAACAGCAAACTCAATTATTTGAGATCGTGCTTTAGATTATGCATGCAACCTCACATGTGATCACACAGTCGAAGCAACCTTGATAATGATTTCTCTTTCCTCAATCGACTTCTTATTACTCTGGCGACAAGAGAAAACTAAACAGAAGAGCGTGAGTAAGTTGTATGCAAAATTTGCTAAAATTTCAGTTGGCCTGGGTTGTGATTAAATCGGATGATTTGATAAAACAGTACGAGAAATAACGTTTAGACTGATTCACGCCTAAAAATAATCTCAAACAGCACAAAGAAGGTTGGCTGTATTGACGCAAATCTTTCGAAATTCATCCATTGAGCTAAAGCTTGCTTAGTCACTATTGTCTACATCATCACTCAGTATGTAGTCCATGACGGCTCCCTGTATCACAGTGACCGCGATATTTGCAAAAGGGTGCTTCTTTTTGTCAACACCAAAAAGAAAGTCGATGGATGCTGAGATCATTGTCGCAGTGGCGACTTTGAGCCCCTTCTCTCCAAACCACGACCCAGGATCATTCCGAACCCGAAATATTGCCGTCGCAGCTGAACCTACTGCCTTCTCTACAGCACTCTCAGCTTGGCTGCGCCCTTTCGGGATATGAGTCTCCCGGTAACATCCATCGTGGGTGTCTGAGGCTGGAGAGATGCTTCGAGGCCGCTCAAGGTTGCTTGCTGCACCTGCGATTCTGCCTTCTCGGTGAGCCTTCACGACTGTAGTTGAATAGTCGATGTTCTCAAGGGCTTGAGATGACTGCTGTATACCAGGCACTGTTTTTTCTGGTTGTTGAAGACGTCCAAGACCTATTCCATTGCGTGGCGAGGGGGTTCGAGCATCTTCAGGGTGCACGTATGCGGAGGATCGTCGCCCATGGAGTGGCAATTGGCTATGGCAGCTTCTGTTTTGAATATCCATGCTTGTGTCTTAAAGAAAGATACGGAGCTAGACCAACGGAAACAATCGCCAATATATCTTCAATTTGTAGCAGAAAAATGGAAGCACATCCGACTGGTTGATGAGATCCCGCATCTCAGGCGCATGGATGAGCCATGCTGAAAATTAACCTGACACCCCAACCATGAACCTCTATGAAGTGACAAACAAGTATTCACCTGAATTGCCATGAAATTATTCTCCAGGTCGTCAAGTGATGACATGCAACTGCATACGAACATTTGGGATGAGCGGCAACTGGCACCAGAACTCGACATCGTGAGTAAATCACTGTAACGCAGTGAGTCCATACTACAGATTTAGATGGTAATATTCAAGCCGTAAGCTATTTGGCTAGTCCTATCTTTCCTGGGGTATTGTGGCTCCAAGCTGTGCTGAGGCTTGGGCGTGTCCGCAACAAGGTCAACCGTTGCATCATTCACATGCTACTGACTAAAGTATTGGCAATCACCCACCCAATTGGATGGTCAATTTTCATTTTCCTGCTCGGCTTAAGCAAATGTGTGTGTTGTTTGGTGAAATGTGGCGCTTTCACATGACAATTACGTAACGCGACAACAGTGGCTTCAGCGCGGGAACATTCTGGCGGCGTGGCTTGTATGTCAGTATTGCAAACTTTTTTTTTTCAATCAAGGTTAAAGTTAATTGGAGGTGCCCACTAAATGTCGCTGGATCCCCACGAATGGAACATGCCGAAAGGGGGGTATCAGTGTCACATACACATACACATGCTCCATCGGCCATTTTCTGTTCTAATTTTGAAGAGTTTTCAAATCTAGCTAAACGACTACCACGGAACTGGTTGTGATGATACTAAGCCACTCAAACTGCGACCCGATGACCTCCATCGGTACCACGGTAAATGGGTGCATCATCCTGTGTCCTAGGCCCCAAACTAGATTCTCCGGGAGAAAGCGGTATGTGGCGCTTTCAAGCGCAGCGTTTTGACGGACAGGATTTTAGCTATCGAATCATCGGCTATGACTTAAATGTGAGGGTTACATTCTGGTGGAAATTCTGCTTCGTCACGTTCAATAAGTTGCATTGAGCCTAGGCAGCTGAAAGCTTTGAAGTCTAAATCATCAAAGGTGCATGCTGATAGATCGTGGCGGTCTTTGTGTCCAGTACATATTTCAAACTAATTCGCTTATTTGATGGTGTCTATTTTAGCGGACAAAGAGCGAGCGTGATTGGTTGATGTATTTTGATCTAATATTGCATAATCTTGTTCAAAATTAGTAGGGTAGTGGTACTAGATCAGCAAATTGATACCGAGCCTTTTGTTTGATGTGGGTTGCAAAGCGTACTCACTCCCACATGGGACGACACATTTCAACCAAAGCCATGAATTATACGTCTTCTGAGCCCTGGGAAATTTTGGTTAGATATAAGTGTGGGCCGCGGATGTTCATCTAGAGATTGCTTCAATCCAATTCTGATTCATAATCCAACTTCCATCATATATTTACTGGCTGGTTGGGAATTGCAACCACAATAAAAAATGCTGATAACAGTATTGATCTATGCCACTGGTACGTTCCACGTAGTTTCATCGCCCTGTCTGTCAATTCATTCAAGAGCTTATTTCGTAGTGTCGTCCGTAGCTTGGGGACTGGAGACTTTAGCACAGAGAGCTCATGCGAACGCGCCCAAGGGCTACGCCCCAGCGCAGGTGTCTTGCCCGAACGCAAAACCAAGCATCCGTAATGCCACTAGTTTGTCATCCAATGAACGTGAATGGGCCAAGCTTCGTGCAAACAATACCGTTCAACCACTGAAGGGATTTCTTGGTCGAGCTGGCATTGGCGGCTTTGATGCTGAAAACTACATTGACGATCTTCTTTCTGAAAGAGGATTATTGCCGAAAATAGGCATTGCAATTTCTGGGGGAGGATACAGGGCGCTCATGAATGGTGCTGGTGCACTTGCGGCATTCGACAACCGCACTCGTGGCTCAACCGGCAAAAGGCATGTCGGTGGCATACTGCAGGCTGCAACATATCTCAGCGGTCTTTCCGGCGGTAGCTGGGTGGTTGGAAGTCTCTGCTTGCAAAACTTCACCACGGTTGAGTCCATCACCTTCTCTAGCACCGGACATCTGAGTCGCCTCTGGCAGTTTGATGATTCCATTTTGGAAGGCAAGTGCAATGAAAGTACTAAGGTGATTTTGGCAGTTACTTACAAAATAAAGGGCCGGAATCGCTGTCTGTAACTCAGTACTATCGCCAATTGGTTGAAGATGTTGATGATAAAGTGAAGGCTGGCTTCAACAAGTCCATTACGGATTACTGGGGCAGGTCTCTGTCCTATCAACTTGTTGATGACACCGATGGAGGGCCAGGTGAGTTGCAAACTTCGCCGTAGACTTTTTCATTGACCCTGCTCTTAGCATATACCTTCTCTTCCATCGCAGAAGACGATGAATTCCTGAATGCTAAAACGCCTTTACCCATCATTGTGACTTTAGAGAGACCCCCAGGAGATCTCAATTTGCCGGAAAACATTTCTGTGTATGAGTTCAATCCTTGGGAAATGGGTTCGTATGATCATAGCCCTGGAAGCTTCGCTCCCTTAAAGTATATTGGGTCGAATTTTCAGAATGGTGTGATCGAACCGGGTGGACACTGCATCGCCGGCTTAGACAACGCCGGTTTCATTATGGGAACATCATCTTCTCTGTTCAATCAAGCGTTTCTCCAAATTGGACGGGCTTCCGGCGTCCCTGACTTCCTCATAGAGGCCCTCAACGAAACCCTACAGGCTGTTGCTGAAGAGGACAGAGACACTGCCATTTGGCCGAATCCATTCTACAAGTATAATTCCCATAAGAATCTGAACGCGGATAGTCGTGTAATCACGCTCATTGATGGCGGTGAGGATCTGCAAAACGTTCCTTTTCATCCCCTCACCCTATCCGATCGCCAAGTGGACGTCATTCTCGCAATAGATGGCTCTGCAGACACTCCGACAAGATGGCCAAATGGCACCTCTCTTGTTGCAACGTACAATCGGTCCAAGAAGGGATTCTCAGATAACCAGAATGAATTTCCCAAAGTACCGGACCAGAATTCATTTGTTAATTTGGGCCTGAATAAGCGACCGACTTTTTTTGGTTGCGACACTAACAAATCTTCGAGTCCACTGATCGTGTATCTTCCTAACGCTCCATATTCATATTATTCTAATTTTACCACATTTGATCTCGAATACAGCGATTCTGAGAGAGACCAAATCATCCGCAATGGCTACAATGTCGCAACGATGGGCAACGGCACGAAGGACTCCAACTGGGTAACGTGCTTAGGCTGTGCTATTTTATCCCGAAGCTTTGCTCGCACTAAAATCAACATACCTAATGATTGTTTGAATTGCTTCACCGAGTATTGTTGGGATGGGGCTACGAATTCTACTAAACCCAGTACGTACGAACCAGACCTCATAATTGAAAGTGGAGCTATATTTTCAGTGAGGGCGCCTGCGATCAACATTATGCTAGTTTGTCTTGTATTATTATTCTTCTAAACCTGGGCGAAAGTTCGAAAGCCCAATAACACACTGATTCCAGCGTATTTTAAAGTTGTGATCCCCCAATGCTCTTGGCGCAAGCGCTCCATGTGACAGATTCCATCTTGTTGAATCACGGGTAGGATCATGAACATACTCTTTCCACACCATGGTAGAATAAGTAGGTTGTATAAATATTGGTGAGAGAATCTTGCATGCACAAAAATTGGACATGATTGTGACGATCATGCACAAGATGTGGGTCTTGTTAGACCCCAGTGGATAAAATCACGCAAATGCACTTCACATGCCTTATTTATCTATACGAGTCAATTCTTTCAGCCCAGAGTGAGGCTTATCGCGATTTCTGCGGTCTGGCTCGTATTCAAAGGCTGCATACATCATTTTCCTTTAGTATGACATGGTATGCATGAGGTATGGGTCTCCCAGTCATTTTTGATGAAACTATGTGGCTGCGAGAATGTTTCGGTACACAATTCTGCTCTGATGGGGGGGTAATTGTCATACCAAATGCATTTGGAATGGATGCCACATAGTTGAGAGAAGAATCTAGACGCGCCACGCTGTCTGAGTTCCATCACTACCAAGAATGTGCAGTACAAATTTAGGTAAAACGCCACAGTGAAATAGCGGTTGGAACATGGCGCAAAGCCATGTCACCTTCGGCTGTATTGTTGAGGTTAAAGTAGACACCCTTCATAACATGGGTGCGTTGTCGATGTACCCAGAATGCGACGCCAAGTGCATATCATCGATCCAATAGGGGTTAAAATGGCAATTCGTGATGCGTTTCAAAATAGCCAATTGCGTCTCCGAACAGACATACAAAGTTCAATGAGGCATGTGAAGGACGCACGGTGTTTCACAGCCACATGCTTATGAATTTAGCAGTTCGTGTCTGTAAGACGCACAAATGGCCTATTTGAATCGACACCTCGTTAGCCTTTGGTGATGCTGAAATAGAGTTCTTTCTTCGCTCAAGATTATACTGGGATGCCCTCCTGACGCAAGGGCACACTTATCAAAAATGGACTTCTCTGACTTTGAGGATCTCACCGATACTTGCACACTTGAGAATGAAGAAGTCACAAAACAACCTTGCCCGAGCTTAATCTCTGAGAAGTATCGTATACCTCAACCTCTGGGCGGCGTGCTTCCCCCATGGCTAGGTCATGGAGGGAAGCTTGTTGGAGTGATAGATATGGGAAGGTAAGGATTATAACAGGGGTTACCTACACTATGTTGATAGTTTGTCAGTAATGGTATCCGATTTTCCATTTCCGACCTTTCAGCACCGCTGGCCCGCATTCTCCCTACGGTCTTCGTATACCGGTCCTCGATTTCACTATATGACGCTCAATTTGATCCTGAGTCAGGAAAGCACATACCGATTCCAGACCGGGTGGTCGAGTCTGTCTGCAATGTTTTGAACAGATTTATAGTCACATGCACTGATATTGGAGTGGCAAAAAAGAATATTCACGTCGTTGCCACTGAGGCAACTCGGAACGCCTTGAACTCTACTGCGGTCATGAGGACCATAAAGGAAAGTACAGGTCTCGCTGTTGAATTGCTGACCAAGGAAGAAGAAGGTCAGATTGGAGCTCTCGGAGTTGCCAGTAGCTTCTCTAGTATGGCGGGGCTTGTCATGGACTTGGGAGGGGGCAGCACCCAGATATCCTGGATGATCAGTCGGGGAAGCGACATACGAACCAGTCCGCATGGAAGTTTCAGTTTCCCCTACGGTGCTGCAGCTTTGACGAAGAAGCTGTCCGATTTACAGCGCGACAAGAACAAGCACGACAAGGAGATCGCAGTAAAAATGTTTAGGAGAGAGATGATTGAAAATTTCAGGAACGCTTTCAATCGCCTGCAGGTCCCGAGAGAAATGGTAGAGACAGCCGAGCGCGAAGGTGGATTTCGTATATACCTCTCAGGGGGAGGTTTCCGGGGCTGGGGCTATTTACTACTGTACCTGAATCAGTCAGGTGAAAGTCGTTACCCCATCTCTATCATCAATGGATACACCGCCAAGCGAGAGCAGTTCCAAGATACAAAGACAATTGAGGCCATAGCTAAGGCGGCCAAAACCGTTTTTCGGGTGTCAGATCGAAGAAGATCACAGGTTCCAGCAGTGGCGTTCCTCATCAATGTACTAGCAGAGGCAATCCCCCACGGGATTCAAGAGGCGCAATTCTGTCAAGGAGGCGTAAGAGAAGGATTTCTCTTCAAAAAGCTGCCCATGACAGTCCGAAAACAACATCCTCTGGAAGTAGCCACAAGCTACTTTGCCCCGGATTCAAGCCTGGACTTTCAGCAACTTCTCAAATGCTCCATTCCAAGCCCATCGGCGATGAAACGGTTTCCTGAGCAGTTTGGTCTGCACATCATTGATGCATTCGCGAATTCTATGTATGTACACAGGTTCATGTCTAAGGAAACGGCTTCTACCACGGCACTCTACTCTACCAGCGTTGGCCTTATGTCAACGATCCACGGGGTCTCCCATCGAGACAGGGCTCGCTTAGCTTTGATGCTAGAGCAGAGGTACAGAGGAGAACTACCACCCAGAGAGTTGGATTTTCGCAACCAACTTCAAAAGCTCCTCACACCTGAGGAGGTTTGGTGGGCTTCATACCTCGGAAGACTCGGGTATTTGCTCACGCAATTGTACCCAGGTGGAAGGATCCATAACTCATATCCTAAGGTGGTGTTCTCAGCTCGATGGTCATGGAACTTGGGAAAGCGAAACGATAAGGAAGGTTTGCTTCTCACTATTTCTTCACAAAAGGCAAAGAATGATAGGGCAAAAATTAAGGAGACAATAGCGGAACTGATTCACGAAGTGGAAAAGGTTGGAAAGAAGAAAAACTGGGTGGGAGATGAGGAACCATGGGGAATGAAAGTCAAAATTGAAGTTGTTGAGGAAGGCATTCTTGACGAAGGAAAAGTGTAACTACTTTCTTTATCTTGTAGCTTGAGTTGAATGAAACTGAATTGAATTTGTAGCTAGATTACAGGGAACAGTGGACATGAGGAACAGGGCGACATCGAGAACAAAACGCCAACGCCGAAGTGCGATTCCACTGACGTCAAGATATGCATTTCTCTTTACCTCAAAAACAGTGAATCTCAATAATTACCACCAATCAAACCAATTGACAAGACAATCCCTCGTCCCTTAGACATAAGAGATTAATGGACGTGCACATTCACATCGAAGAATTGTGGTGGTGTGCTTCGCGCTCCCGAAAATACTCATGTTACTTTAATTCGTTTATGCATCCCCAGGCGATTATCCAAGGTTTGCTGCCGTTCAGACTGATGGGTTGGAGCATATAATAAAACTCTGCATATTGGGCACCAAAACAGCGGTGCGTTGCGACACCTAAAGTGTCCGAATGCCTTCCAAGGATCCGAAGCAGTGATGAAAAAAAAGAAAAGAAAAACCACCCAACAACTGAGATGCCTAGCCAAAGAATTCAACCGTAGAGCTATTCAGAGCCTGAAGATGAAAGTCTCCAGGGCTCTGTGTATTCTTTTCTCTCCAGCGCGACAGCCGACGCGCCGAATCTGAAAGCGCATAGTATACACAATGAAAATCCTCCTGTCTGAGGAAATTCCTGATACTGTCCATCCTCAGAATTTGGCCATGAATATTATTCTCCAGTGTCATCCCCTTACGGCAATAGGACTGATACGAGAGGATTCCCTTGTGTGCAACTGAACCAACAGGCAAATAGCGCTGGTGCAGCTAACTTTCCGAAGTGAACCCGGCGAGCAGTGGTCGGGACCTCCCACAGCCCGCACGGACCTTCCAACCCTCCGCGCGCTATCCGACCGTCCGACTGTCCGATTGTCCGCCATACGGACCCAAACTCTTCGCCACCGCAGAGTTCCAAATATCCCGATAAAAAAACACCACGCGAAGGAAACCAAAATGTCTATAAAAGCTTACCTCCTCCTCTTCGCTTCATCTTGCTTTCCCAAGAACATCGAATCTCGCATTTCAGTGTCTGTCCACAGCCAAAAGACCAAAACCAAAACGGAAGCATTCACAACTACTACTCAAACTCCATATATTCACTATCACATATTCTGGAACCCATCATCAAAGAAATACCATGTCATTCATGGAAAATATCCCACGCCCGGTAGCAACGTACCGTACCGAGACCTACGAGCGCATTTCCAAGAATCACGCCTTCGAAGGCAAAGGCAAGACGGTCTTGGTCACAGGGGGCTCGAATGGTGTGGGTTTTAGCATCTGCAAAGCCTTTGCCAGAGCTGGTGTCGCTAGAATAGCCATCGTGTCTCGATCCCAGAAGGAACAGAACAAGGCCAGGGACGAGTTGGAAGCTGCATACCCCGAAACCAAAATATTAACTTACACAACATCCATTACCGAATATGAGGGTGTAGTCGACATCCTGAGGGGCTTAGGCTCGGTTGATGTTGTCATTTTGAACGCGGCAATCGCCCATCGCCGTGTTGAAGGCAAGAATCTCGACACTAAGGAGGTCCAAGATGCCTTCGATGTCAATACGGTCGCCGCCTTTAATCTCACAAGCGCGTACCTCTCAGACAGCATTCCAAAGCCCACGGGTGGTCACAAGACGGTCATCAACATTTCTTCGGCCGCCGTCCAGTTCTTTGGCTACCGAATGGGCTACGGGGCAAGCAAGGCGGCGGCAGTGCAGATGATGCAGGCTTTTGCAGCAGAAAATACTGGGGATGACGTGCGAGTTTTCTCATTCCATCCGGGGTCCCTCTACACTCCCGGCGTGGCGCAGAACTGGCCGAAAGACACCATGCAGTGGGACGATATTAACTTGCCGGCGGATTTTGCAGTCTGGCTAGCCGGTCCCGAAAGTCATTTTCTTCACGGCCGCTATATGTGGGCAAATTGGGATGTGAATGAGTTGATTGCTCTCAAGGACAAGGTGGAAAAGGAAAAGAGCTTCTTGACAATCGGATTAGTACTGTAAAGTTGTCACGGGATGGCTAGTTCGCAGTGGGATGTTGACAAGGGTTCTCTCATGTTCAAGGTCTACAATCAGTCGATTAGAGCGACTATTGTGTAGTGTGTTTAGCTTTTCTTTATCAATAGCCCGTCAGTTCTTTTCACAGAAGCAATGTTTTTCCTGTGACGTGAGACTCTGGATCGTATCAAAGGGCTTCGGGTCGATTCGAATGCACTCTACTTGCCCATGATAACTTTGCGGTCTATGTATCACAACCCTGAAGAATGAGGTAGTTTAATATTTGCAGTAACTTGCCCATAAATAATAGCTGAGAATACAGCAATCATTTGGGGTCCTATTTCTCACAGCAGCTTCAAGACACGCAAAGATGGTATTCACAAGACCTTTTCAGCTAATCCTAACCGCAGTTTACAGGGGTTAGGAATGTGCCCCTGCCACAAACTAAAAGTTCACGCCAATTGCAACATCATTTAGACCCGAATCTTCCTACGTGTGTCCCACACAAACCCAACCAAAGAAACAAGCTGGCTAGGCTGACTTTATCACAAAAAGCATTCCCAAATATCAAGACAGGAAATCTTTCTAGTCTCTGCAAGGTGTACGAAGTTTTTTTTTTCTTCTGGGGGGGGGGGGTTTGGTTGTTTTTTTTCGTGGCGCGAAACTACGCAATGCAATGCAGGTAAAAAGAAAAAAAAGAAAAAAAGAAAAGAAACCAGACAGGTCTAGAATCCGTGTGGCGTTTCAGCCCCATGGTGGACAGTTATCGCATTCGGAGGAGAACGCGACTTTTTGGCTCTTTAAACGCCCTTCTTTATCCAATATTAATATTGATGGGGCATCATGGTGGAAAATGTCCTGAATTGTATTTATTATTTTTTTGAACAGGTAAGCCTAGTGAGCTGATCTTTGTGTGGACACCGGACATCCCAGAAAATGCCACTTGGAAAATCAGAAGCTAGTGATAGCCACAGCGGAGGCTGAAGGGAGCTAACACGTTAGCTCTCGGCAATTCAAAATCCCAAGATGGCAATGTTAACATTCGCAGAGTGAGATAATCAATAGTTCGAGCACAGCCCAAGCAGCTAGCGGGTTAGTGCTTCGGCAATTTTGATTCATTGGACAAGGCAAAGATCACAGGGCTGAGGCGGGACGGGACGGCTGGTAGCGCACATTCAAGCTCAACACGCCATTCAACCAGGTGGCCAGTTATATACCGGTATGCGGCCAGCGCGTCCATCAGTTCCATTGATCATGCGATCAATTGAATTCCAGACATACCATGGTGCTCTTCAAAGTGTTGCTTTTGGCCTTGGCTGCCGGGAGTGAGGTCTTCGCTGCCTCCGACTTGAAATGCACCACCAGGTTGGGACCTTCATCATGCAAGGTCATTCGGCAGACATCCACCAAGACAACAACAGTCACCAAGAGGATTGTCCACACCATCGGCAATACCGTGACACCTCAACCCGTGACCAGTACGATCCAGTCGACCTTTACCACTACCATCACCATCGAGGCCAGCACCAAGACAAACACTGCCACAGTGACCCAGAGGAGTGAGAATTCTCCCACGTATCACAACCTTCGCTAACCCACTCCAGCGACGAGTGTTAGGACAAGCGTCATAACCGTACCTGAGATTGCCACCACAACTAGCTACACGTATAGTGGAACGAAAACCGCGACATCGACAGTTCCAGCTCCTCCAGACTTCACATATCTTGCCGATGACCGGAACTACAGACCAAGGATCAAAGCTCGCGATGGCATCGTTGAAAAGAGGGACCTAGCGAAGGAGAAACAATATCCGCAGCGTATTGATTGTACCAAATTGGTGACCAAGACAACTACAAATACCGTTACCAGCACGGCTAAAGGATCTGCAACTACTCTGCCTACCTCCACCACGGTCAAAACAGCCACTGTGACTCAAAAGGCTACTACGACTGTCTACCCGGAAGCGAGCACTACAATAACAATCACCAGCAAGTTCAGTACTTCAACCCTCATAATAAAGACTTCTACCAGCACAGTCACGACGTTAGGTAAGGCTTATCCTCTTTGTCCTTGGGGTTGGGCTGAGACAAGATTTAGTTGGTGTCGAGACTGGAGTCGCAAAGCCCTACTACCAGGGCTGTGGTGCTCGAAACTTGGTTGAAAAGGGCAACGGAGGTTACCCCATATCGTTTGTGTCGAATTATAATCGCAATGCAAGTCTTATCCTGGGCGTGGCCAGTGCCTATGACTGTTGTGCGGTATGTTTTGAGACATATATCTGCTGGGATGCAACCTACAACCCAGCTACATCAGAATGCGCATTGGGTCTTGGCGACAGGTGCATTCCTGGCGAGTATAACAACAACTTCTTTAGGACTTCAACGGATTTGACAATGGATCATCTAGTTGCAAGCAATGGCCCTTGCGGGCGATTGAACAATGGTGGAGGATGGTTGTAAGACGTTGACTAAATTCAATTCAAGGAAGCTTCATTCAGATTAGATTTATTTCATCCACTGGCTGTAAATGGACTTTGAAAGATGAACCCGCTTTCAGTTGGATTTGCTTATCCTTTTGTCCCAGGCTGCCCATGCGGGATATGAGCGTAAAATTGTGTTTCCAATCTGCAACCCACTACATAACAGCCTACCTTAGCATGTTCAGGGTGATGAAGCTTTAAGAAGGCTGTACTTATCCCTTGAATTGGCTGTGTTCTTAACACTTTCCTATTTAAGCGTATTTCCTATCGCACAAGCTATTGTCACTATTTTCTCCTCTTCCTCCAACCAATTGAATCAAAGTCCGGTCAATTGTGCCTTCATATTGTTCAGTCAACTCCTCCATGTGCCTGATTGATCTATTTTAGACTTACTCTGGTCCCCTGGACCTAACAAAAGATATATTTCTGCCGATAGTCGGTTACCTCTGTTACAAGCCCTCGCTGAGATATCATTCCAGTGCTATTTAAGCGCTTTCTCAAACACCAATCCTCCGACCATCCACAAACAGCTCTGAACCCAGATCTCCCATCCTTGTATTTATAACCAAGGCTTTGGTCTTGTCTTCCTCTGCACATCGTTGAATCAAAAATTGACTGTGAGTAATTACCACTATCCAGCCAGCCATCATCTGCGACATGAGACTGCACCACCAGACCACGGCCGCCTGGCCCGCCTCATCCAGGCTATCAAATACCTCATCGATAAGGAGGTAGTGTGCGCGATGAGTGCTCCTAGCCGACGCTAGCTGTAGCAATGCGAAGAATAGCGCTAGATCAACGCGCTTGCGCTCGCCACTTGACCGCTTTCCGTAGGCGAAAGAAGGGTGGACAGCAAGCCTGTGATCGAGCACTGATCCCGAGATGAAGGATGTATTGAGTTTGGTGTCTTTGGAGTCGGAGTCGAGCAGTGAACGCAGCATCCCCGCTGCCATGATGCGCGCGTGACTCGTGTCGTCGTACAGTACTGAAAGAGCCTGCGCAAGAAGTGTGTTGAGCTCTGGCAGCGACTTCATGAGAACGTGCTCGCGGAAGTTGATTGTGACTTTCGCCGCGGCTCTAGCTGAGGATTGCGGAGAGGTGCGATGGGCACGCTTCGCTAGAGCGGAGTGCCAAAATGCGAAAAGCTCGCGATTAGCACCAAGTTCTTTTTTCTTAGCTGCAAGCGCGTCGTAGTCTGCGCGCAGAGACTGCAAATGCGACTTCTCAGCTTCGACGAGCCGTTTGTACGTGTCTGCGTCACGCTGTTTAAGCATGACTTGCTGCTGTAGAGTTTCGCATTTCCTTTTGGCCTTTGTGGCCATCGCAACCTTCTCTTGGACTATAACGGCGTGGCGGAGAGCGAGCTGTTCTAGGGATGTAAGTGTCTTTAGGTTTTCCCTTAGTGCCTGCAGCCGCAATGCGCTGTTATCAATGTCTTTGCGGAGACGGTCAATGACTTTCTCTTGATCGTCATCTTGGGTGCTTCCACGATCGTCTTTTGGAATCCGGATTAGATGCCGGAGGCTTCTGAAGACCATCTTTCGTAAGAAGAGGATGTAGGAGTTGATGGCATGTAAGACCTTGTGGAGGCCCATAGCGTGAGCCACAGTCATACCCTCAACTCTTTGGATTAGTTGCCACCATAGTCTCTCAATCAGTGACCTTGATTTGGTCGTTTTCTGTTTCTGTATACCAGCATGATAACTCTCTAGTTGTTCTAAATTCCTCTCCTCCAGGTAGATTTGATTTCGTACAGTGGGAATTTCAATCCGGAAGTTCGTGTTGAGATCGGCAGGGAGGGTGGATTCCACAAAGCTCTGTGGTGTCTTGTTCAAAACTGAGATCTGCTGCTCGTGGTCGGTAATCACGCTGTCAGATACGAGATATCCTTGTCTCGATTCGGTGTAGATTTGCCCGGAAAATCCTGGCCCATCGACTCGTAACCCAGCACCTGTATTCTCTTGAATAGCTACTTCCAAGGATGCGACGGCCTCCTTCGACTCCTGTTCTAGGCGCTTTTGTGTGCGGCTCAAGTCTGCGAGTCTTCGTTCAATGTGCTCTATCGTATGGAGCAAGCTTCCAACCCTACCCTCAACCTCACGCACGCCGTTGTCGATATCCTTGAGTAGTAACCTTGACATCTGCTCGCTGTGATCCAGCTTGGACAGCCCCAGCGATGTCTCTATCAGGTCACGTCGTTGCGATGGCTTCGAGTTCAGAAAGCTGGCTGCACTCTCGTGGCCTAGCACAACCGTCCTAGCATATGTCTCATAGTCGGTACCGAGCAGCTCGTTGATAGCGGCCTGAGTTGTGCGCGCATCGGGGTGCTCAAGCTGCGACTGAGGCTCACCGTGTAGAAAGACAACAACACGGTTACGGTAAACTTTGTGCTTGCGGTATCGCGTGATGGTATATCCGTTGGCGAACTCCAAAGTGACCGAGCAGTTGTTGCCTGCACGATCGTTGACAACATCATTGACTGTTAGTCCGCTGCGAACACAGTGTCCGAACTGGCACCAAACCATCGCTTCGACGATAGTGCTCTTACCGGAGCCATTGTCACCTACCAGGAAGGTCAACCCGCGTGGAAGGTCTTGTTGGAAGCTAATGGTGATGGTGCCCTGCACGCCAAGAAAGTTGGTGATTTTGAGTGTGTGTGGCTCAGCAACAAAGATGCGAGTCGAGGACTCTGCCGGTTCGGTAACAATCCTTGCACGAATAGCTGGAGATGACTGGTCGAGGAAATCCTGGTGGTTCACTTTGGTATTGTCATCTTGGTTTGAAATCTCACCGGAGACTTGAATAATTCGCTGGCCGACCCGCACCAACTCATCTTGCCGGGAGAGGAGAGTTGCATCCAGTTCTAAAGAGTTGACATAATCACGGGCTTCCGCAGTAAGATCGCGTCTTTCAGGCTGGGGTCCAATGCCAGCGTCAGATCCGGATACGTTGTCGTTCATTCTGTTTGAACACATCCTATTATTGCTGGGCTCCACCAAGGGTTGAACTGCGGCGTCACTTGCTGGCACCGATGTGCCTAGGGCGCTGACCAATTGATTATCTACGCGCAAGACATTCCCCCCAGAAATCCACTTGCGTACGCTCCGCACGCCTAGTGAGAGAAGCTTATCGCGAGCCGCGACATACTTGATGTGGTCAAGTTCGCCGAGAAGCATGACGTGCTTGTCTGCCAAAGCAGTCTCGTCAACCTTATCATCGAGAATTTGGTGCAAATTGACAGTTGTATAGCCAACAGCATGCGGGTTGATGAGCATTTCATGCTCGAGGGTTTCTGGGTCAAGCAAGACAACACCCCGCTGCTCGTCATAAAGGTCGGCCCAGTTCAGCTGCAATGGTGAGCCTAGGTATGTGATGCTGCCCCGCAGGTCGATCTTGTTACAGGCTGACTGTTCTTGAGAAATAGTCTGGTGACTATGAAAATGACCCGTAAATGTTCGGGCGAGGGAAGCAAATCGATCCGGGCCGATTAAACCTCGGTGTGTGAGACAGTTCGTCGCGCGGGGCTTTTCAACACCAGCATCAACTACATATCGCTGTGTAATTGCTTTGTTGATTGCGAGGTGGGCAAAGGAAACCGTCTTGCTCGCCTCATTCGGGCTCAGAGCAGCCACGGCCTCCGTCAGCTCGTCCTGCTCCTCGCGAAACGGAAGCATTAATATGCGTCGACCGTCCCACTCATGATGAGCGATGGTGCTATGTAGCGACACGTATGGAGCTAAGCGGCGGAGGTTGAGGGCGTCAAGCGCCGTGGTCTGATAGTCGCGACGGTAGGCGAGATCATGATTGCCGAGCAAGATGTGGACTCTGGGCACAACGTCGCTGAGCCCGCCGATGAAGCGGTAACACGCAGACAGCACGTGAGTTGGCTGCATCGTTCTGCTTGTCAGCAGGTCGCCGCATAGCACTACCCGCCCGACCCGATTTCGCTCTGCCTCCTCAATAATCCACTGCGCCGTCTGCTGCACCCGGTCCAGATCATGGTGCTTGAAATGGATGTCGCTGGCGAGTAGCCATCGTCGTGCGCTAGTATACCGCCTCTGCATAGCTCATGGTGGTAGCCAAGCTCAGGATAAGATTCAAATAGATGATTAAAATTTGGAGAGTAAAAACCAGTGCCGTGGCAGACTGACTGACCCAACCTACTCTATCCCCAATAAAATCGTGGCAGGGCCCGCTTTTATGTTGTACAAGTTCGCATACGGATGGAGAGGCTCATTTTTAATTGTTCAAAAATGCGATCAAGCCAGTCGCATCGATACTATTTAATGAGATTTAAATGTCCCCCGGCCTAGCCTTTCTTTTACATAATATGGAAGTCGGAGCAGCGTGGTCCCGAGAAAAAGAGCGCGACATCCATCAGCATTCCAAGCGTCTCGTGAGCTTGGTAAATAGGACCCGCGCTTTACTAAGTCGCTGAGCTCACTCACAATTCTTTCTATTGCTCCGTTATGAAGCATCTCATTCGCACCAAAGCAGTACCTCATCCGTGTGGAGTTTAGTGGAATTAATCCTGCTGATAAAAAGCATGCCATTTACCTTGGACTAGGGGATCGCGTTGCTGGATACGATGCTGTCGGGACCATTGTGGCGTCTGGGATACAGGGGACGTTCCAGGCCGGTGCACGAGTCTGTCTACTAGCTAGGGCCGGAATTACCCAAAACCAAGGCATTTATGGCGCTCATCAAGAGTTTATAGTTGCTGAAGAACGAGGTTGCTTCTCTTTAGGGCCTGGTGCCCCTCTTCAAGTGGCAGCAACTTTACCTGTTGTTGCTGGTACAGCCGCAGACTCGCCCTTCTCGCTTTTGCGCTTGAAGCCAAGACCCTGCCCATCAAACTGTGTTCCACTTCTCATTTGGGGGGGGCTCTTCTGCGGTCGGCCATGCGACCATCCAGTTTGCCCAGGCGCCGGGCGTTTGGCCAATTCTCGTGACCGCATCTGGTCGGCAACATGCCACCCTTGAGAAGAGAGGAGCCACCAGGTGCTTTGGAGACAGAGATGAGAACGTGCTAGAGGCCATTCAAAATGCTATCGAGGACGTGGTTCCTGGTCAGATTCTTATGCATGCGATTGACGCAACTGGGTCAAATGCTGATAACATGAAGGCGGTGTGTCCTGATAGTGCCGGACTAGCTGCACTGCTGGTGAATTACATGATCTGCCGAAGCCTTCTGCAACTGTTATTTATGATGAAGATGTCAAGCTGTGAAATGGTGCGATTGTGAAGTGTAGAACAGAGGATGCTTTTGTGGTCAAGGAAAGGGTACAGTGGGCCCTGGATAACCTTGGTGCCACTTTTCACCAAGTACCCGTGCAAGTCGTGGACGGAGATCTTGATGCAGTCATTGCTAGAATGAATAATGTGGCTAAGGGTAGGGCATAAAATACCCATGGGTACCCAAGGTATGGGTAGCCTATAGGTACCTATTTGAATACTAGGTAGTTATATCTTACCTACAGGTACTTATAGGTAGTTATATTTTACTTATAGGTACCTATAGGTAGTTTTGATAAGATATAATTATTTATAGGTACTTATAGGTATTTAGCTTAAATAGGTAATATAGGGTAAATAAGATAAATTAAAAGCTAGCTGTAATAGCTAGATTAGAAGCTGGTTATAATAGTTAAGTTAGATTAAAAGCTAGCTGTAATAGCTGGATTAGAAGCTAGTTATAATAGTTAGATTGGAAGCTGGCTATAATAGCTGGATTAAAAGCTAGCTATAATAGCTAAATTGGAAGCTAGTTATAATAGTTAGGTTAAATTAGAAGCTAGCTATAATAGTTAGATTAGAAGCTAGCTGTAATAGCTAGATTAAAAGCTAGTTATAATAGTTAGATTAGAAGCTAACTATAATAACTAGATTAGAAGCTAGCTGTAATAGCTAGATTTACTATAATTAATCTTTAGAAAAGGGAATAGGGTTTAAATAAGTAGAATATAAGTATATACTTAAGTTAAAGAATATACACTCTATCAAAATAATAGATAAATAAAGTAATCTACTGTATTTTAGTCTATATAAAATACTATAAATAAAATTACTTATTCTCTCTTTTAAAAAGAATAACTTATCTCTTTTATATATATTATTATAATTATATATTTCTTTATTTCTTAATATTAACTAACTTTAAAGTAACTCTATCAAAGTTTATAGTAACCTAATAAAAACTTTAGATAACCTAGAATATTAGTTATATTAATAATATTATAAGAACTTTAAACAACCTAGAATATTAGTTATTCTAGTCAGTAACTTTACAGTAATATATAACTAGTTAATAACTTTATAATAATATATAACTAGCTAGTAACTTTATAGTAATATATAACTAACTAGTTTATAATTATTCTAGTTATATATCTTAATAAGAGTTACTATAATATTCCTAGTAACTATTAAGATATTAGTTTTATTATACTTTTATAGTAAACGTAAAGTTAAAAACCTATAAATATAGTAAATTCTCCTACTTAGAAAAATTAAGTATTATCTTTAGTATTAATAATATATTAGATATTATATAGTATTATTAAGGGTAATAAGTTATAAAAAGAAATAAATAAGAGTATAAGAGCTACTAAGTATTATATATTAATAAGAAAATATTAAATATAATAAAGTAAGATAAATAAAATAAAAGGGAATAAGAGAGTATAAGTAAAAGAGATTTATAACTATTTACTTACTCTATCAGTCTCTTATAACCCATTTTAATCTACTATTTTTTTTTTATATTCAGAGGTCTCTTTTAACCCAGTATATATTATTTACTTCTCTATATTTTTATTATTTTTATTAACTTCTTTCAGTCTAAGTTATAATAACCTCCTATTATATATACTACTAAAGCTTTTATTATAAGTATTATAATAGAGTAATACTATAATATTAAAGTTAATAGATATATATATTAAAAATAGTAAAAAGAGTAAAGATAAATAAAAGTATTAGTATATTTATAGTTTAGTTATAGTATACTTTATATAGTAAAGGCTATAGGTATACTATATATTATTATTAGTTAGTATATATTATA
>KV875327.1:0-35647 GCA_001879505.1 Calonectria pseudoreteaudii
AAATTTAAATAAGTATTTAGTATATTATAATTATTATTTATTTAGTTTTTAGGTAGTAGTAAAGTAGGTAATGTTTTTGTAATTAGTGAATACTGTGATTTTATATTAGTTTCTAAAGAGATATTACTAGAATTCTTTAAAAGTATTAATAATAGCTAAGAATTTTTTATTATAAATAGGATAGTTAAGTTTAGTATTATGTAGTTTATATAAGTAAAATATAATAGGATATAATTTCTTATTATTATCTTTTTGTTTAATCTAAGTTTTCAGAGTAAAGTCTAAAGAGTTTATTTTTAATTTGATAGGCTAGTTAGGGTTAAATATTGTAAGTATAAGCTTAGTAGTGATTGTATTTTTTAATTGATTAAAGGCTTTTTATACTTTTAATCTCTAAATAAATAGTATTTTTTTTTGTAAAAGTAATAAGGGGTATAGCTATCTATCTAAAGTTTTTAATAAACTTATAGTAGTAATTAGTAAATCTAAAGAAAGATTATATTTCTTTAAGATTAGTAAGTAATTTCTAGTTTTTAACTATAGTAATCTTCTTTAGGTCTATTTAGATCTTGTTATATGAGATAATATATCCTAGAAATTCTACTTTAATAATATAGAAAATACTCTTTTCTAGTTTAATTAGTAAGTTAATATCTTAAAGTATTTTTAAAACCTAATAGATATATTACTTATGTTCTTTTTTATTCTTAGAGAAGATAAGTATATTGTCTAGGTAGTAGACAACGGAAATGTCTAAGTATTTACATAATATATTATTGATTATTTGCTAGAATAATATAAGTATATTAGTAAGTCTAAAGAGTATTACTAAATACTTAAATAGTTTAAATTTTATTTTAAAAGTAGTCTTTTATTTGTTTTTTTTCTTAATTTATATTAAATTATAAGCTCTCTTTAGATCGAGTACAGTAAATACCTTTATTTTGTATAGCCTATCTTTTATCTTATTAATAAGAGGTAAAGGTATATAGTCTTTAATAGTAATATTATTGAGTTATTAGTAGTTTATATAGAGGTGAAGTTTTTTGTTTTTCTTTAGAATAAATATTATTAGGTATTTAACTTTAGAGTTAGAGATTTATATATATCTTTTTTATAGTATATCTTTGATATATTCTTTTAATATATTAAGTTCTACTTAGTTAAGGTTATAAATCGGGAAAAAATAGGTACTTATTTTATCTTTTAGTATAATTTTATAATCTTAATAACTAAGCTTAGAGAGTTTTATTGTGAGTTCTTTAGTAAATAATTGTTTATAAATATAATACTATTTAGGTATACTCTTCAGATAATTATTAGTAAGATTTTCTTTTATTTTCTTAAGGTCTTAATCGAGTTATTAGAACTATATATAAAGATAGATAATTGTTCTTTGTTATTATCTCTTTTAACTAGTCTTGTGCTTGTATTATATTCTTTTAAGTAGTAAAGTATCTATTGTATTATTATATAAACCTTTTATATAGTTAGTACTAGAAGTATAAGATCTTAAATTATTATTTATATTACTAGCTATATTATACTCAGAGAGTACTTATACTTAGCTAATATATTAGTTAATATATGGATTATAATAGTATAACTATAGGTACTTTAGGACTAGGTTATATGTCTTTGTATTAATAATATTAAAAGAAATATTTTGATTTTTTCTATTAATAAAGACTTTAAAGTAATTAATTTTATAGCTGATGATTTTACTATTATAGTTAAATATAATACTCTCTAGATTAGAGATAATATAGGGATTTATTTTATCCTTTTATAAGATCTTAAGTGAGTTTATAAGCTTTAGATATATATAGTTTATCTTTACTTTAGAATTAATTAAGGTAATATATTATATCTTATTGATATATACTTTAATTGTAAGTTACTGTAGTTTCTTATTATTAGTAGTATATAGAGATTTAGTAAAAAGTTCTTTTAATAACTTTAGTACCTAATAATCTTAAATATAAGTTAGTATTATAAAGTTATATTTCTCTAAAATTACTTTAAGTACTATTCCTTTTAAGTAATACTTCTCTTATTATTTTAATATAAAGAGTAAAGTTTGTTTTTTTAATTACTCTTAGTAGTTTTATACTATACTTCTATCTTAGCTCAAAAGTAGACTTGGTAGTCCTTTATATTATATAAGTATAGGTCTTTGGGATAGTAGTAGTAGTACTTAGGTAATTATCTTAGTTAGTATTTGATAATAGTAATAATTTAGTTTTTCTATCTTATTACCTAATAATATTTGTAAGTATTATAGTATAGAATATTATAAATAGGATTATTATTTTTTAATAAGAAATAATTATTAATAATTTTTTCTAATTTATAAAAAGAATAGTAATAGTAGAAATAGTATAGTTATAAGATATTCTAATAATCTTAGTAATTAGGTTAGGTACTATAATTATTACCTAATACTCTAATACTTTTTAATTAGTATTTATAAATTATTATATCTTTTATTTAAAGTATAATAACCTTTATTTTATAAGGAATATTAGTTTTTACTTCTAGTTATTATTAGTAAATTAGTTTATAAGTAAATAAGAAGAGGTTTTTTATTTTAATTATTTTCTTTAGAAGAGCTAATCTAGTTTAAATATACTTCTCTTTATTATATTCTAATAGTCTTTATTTCTCTCTACTAAATAGTTCTCTAGTACTACTGTGAGAGTAGGAATAGGTGATAATAATAAAGATTCTTCTTTCTATAGCTCTTTTTGTTCTTTTTGGTATAAGGGCCTAAGTAATAGTTTTCTTATTAGATATAGAAGACCTCTTATTATTAATAGATAAACTATTTAATAGTAGGGTATTTTATAGCTCTTATACTTAAGTAATATTTAGTTACTTCTTATTATAAGGTATAAACTTGAATTTCTAGTTAGAATCTAGTTTAGAGCACTTATAGAAAGTATATCTTAGTTTACTATAGTTCTAGTAAGTTATCTTAGAGAAATCTTTTCTCTATATACTTTTTAATTTTATAGAGTTTAAATTAGTCTTATAAGAGGTAGGTATAGATTATTTTTACTTTAAACTAGTATTAAAGTAACTATATTTATTTTTGTTATTAATATTAAAGTTTAACCTCTTATATTATAAGAATTATTTATTATTAATTTTAATAGTTATATTAATATAATTAATAAGAATAGTTAGTTAAGTCTTTTTATAGAGTTCTTCTTAGACTATCTTTTTTAGTTTATCAAAGAAGAGTAATATAAAGGTATCTTATTTTTATAATAGCTTAATAGTATATTAGGTAAAGAGAGTACTATAATCAGATATAGAGTTTATTTACTTCAAAGCTTTGATTTACTATTTAACTTTAGATTTCTTATTAATAATACTAAAGGTTTTTCTTAGTTCTTTCTCTAAGTATATATAATTAATATAGATTTCTATAATATAAGAGTTATAATTAAGTTTAGACTTATTATTCTAGTTATTTATTATTAATTAGAACTAGGTTTTAGTATTTCTAGAGAGTCTTTTTACTATATACTTAACTTTTACTTCTTTAGAATAAAATAAAGTTAGGAAGTTAAGGAAATAGTTTCTTATTTTAGTAAGAAAGATAAAGAGTTTATAGGAGTCTTTACTGAACTTATCAGGGGATATAGATTTTAAGATTTCTCTTAAGTCTTTAGTATAAAGAATAAAGGTACTAGGGTCTTATTAGTACTAAAAGGGGGCTTAATTTTGTATAGGCTATTTATCTCTTAGTTGGTTATGTTCTGGTAGTGTTGGTTTTGTTTAATTAGTAGACTATAGGTTAGTCAGTAGAATAGTTAGTATATTAAAGAGTTATTAAAATATCTCCTCTATATTTATAAGGTATTAGTTATTTATATTAATGTAATATTAGTTTTTTTTTATATAGTATTAAGATTTAATAGTGAGTTAGTATATAGTGATTTAGAGATGTTTGTTCTCTTATTATAGTACTTTAAGTTATTTATTATCTCTTTTATTAAAGGATTTAATCTTTTTTATATTCTTATTATCTATAAAGACTTTAAAAGTAAAAGTCTTCTTATTTTTAGGCTAGGAAGGTCTTAATGTAGTAGGTTAGGATACTATTGTAGTGATATTGTTTGGGGTTAATGTAAGTAATCTTTTAAATAAGAGCTTTTAATATATAATAGTCTATTTCTAAGTCTTACTATTAAAGATAAAGGTAAGGCTTAGGGAAGTCTATAGTTTAAAGTAAATAATAGAGTCTTATAGTCTAAGTAATAGAAGTTATAAAAGGTTATTTCTATAAGCTAGGTAATAAGATTATATTATTTTAATTGTTAGGTTTATATTGTAAAGTAAATTAGGTATATTAAGTTTAAATAATATAAAAAGTAATAAATAAGAGAATATTATATCTAGTAATAGGTTAATTAATTAAGTAAATAATTAAAAGTAACTAAGTTATATTAAAAGCTAAGTTAGGTCCTAATAACTATAACTCTTAGAGTCTTAAATATATAATTATATAAGTAAGTTTTTAGAGTAAATAGTACCCTGGTACTAAGGTATTTTACTCCTTGTTCTATTAGCTAGGTATTCTTTAGTAGGTTATATCGGAAGGGAGAAGAGTTAGGCTGATCCGGCCTTCTATTGAAGGTGTAGGTTCGACTACAGGGTAGACTAGGTTGTAATATTAGGTATTAATACTTTTGTTTTTAATACTTTTACTTCTAGATATATATCTTAGTAAGTCTAGGAGATAATAGATAGAGAAACTAAAATAAGGAAGCTTAGGCTTATTATTATAGTAAGTATATAAGTAAAGGGGTTTTATAAGACTAAAAGTATAGAGAATATAATTAATATTAGCTTTCTTCTTTCCAAAAAGGCAATAATTTTATTGATACTATACTTTATAGTAAGCTATAAAAAAGACTAGATTAAATATATATTTAAGAGTTACTAATAATAGCTAAAATTAAGACTATAGTTTAAGATCTTATTATAAAGTTATAATTCTATACTATATATAAATTTAATAACTTATTCAATTAAACTATTTAACTACTTATATTTCTCTTATTATTATTTAAATTAGTAATACTCTTACCTATCTCGATATTTAGTATAATAAGACTTAGTAGTAAAAGTAAATAAATACTATTTAATTAAATTAGAGTTAGGTATTTATTTACAATATATAAGCTAGCATTCCCCTGTTATCTCCCTACCTACCCAAGTATAACTCTTTCCACATAGTACTATACTATATAATCTATAATAATAAATGAAAACTAAACTAAAAAAGAAGTATAATTCAGCTATAAGATATAGTCTGAAAATCTCTATAAATAATTTTATCTTTTATTTTTATCTATCCCTATTCTGTAGAAGGCTATAGAGGCTGCCTAAGTACTCTCTAGAGAGAAGTATATAGATTATAAAGACCCTCTTCTTAACAAAGATTTTAAAAGAATATAAGATTTCCAAAAGGTACTCTAATTACTATACAAAAAAAACCAATATCTTAGAAACTATAGTAGATCTCTTATTGATTATAGCTTAGAAGAGTATTCAATATAAAAGTATTTATATTATAAAGTTAAAAGTCTTTTTTTCTAAGTATATAATAAGATAAGTGATTATAATAAGTCTTAATATAACTTAATCAGGCTATACTTACTATATATTAGCAATGTATATAATTACCTTAGTAAAGTTAATGATATTAAATTATATTATAAGTGTATAGTTAATGTAAATTACTAATACTATATAGAAGCTTTTAGGAGCTTTACTTACCTTCTGATTACCTATAAAAGTATAATTACTAAAGTTAGAGAAATTTTAGAAAATGTATTAAACTAAATAAATAAACCTTTATTACCTCCTTAGGATCAGATTAGCTTATCATATTAATTCAATATAATCTTTATTAGTTTAAAAGACTTATCTATTTTGGGTATTCTATATAAAGTAATATATAATATAACTAAATATTTAGGTAATAATCATTATCTTACTTTTTCTTTGATATTAAATATAGCTATTTTCTATATATATAATTAGTAGCTTACTATAGCTATCGATATACTAAAAAAATTGGTAGTAGTATCATAAAATATCCTTAGTATTGATAATAATAATATATTAGAATTCTAACTCTAACAAATATAGGCCTACCTAAATATAGACTAACAATAAGAGGCTAAAATTATTTACCACAATATACTAATATACTATTAATAATTAAATAGTATAACCTACAATATAGCTTTAAGTACTTAAAGAGGTCTTATAAAGTTACTTTCTATCAAAGTAAAGTATTAAACTATAGAAAGTCTTACCCGAAAATTATTAATATATAAAGAAAGTAACTAATAATATTAATAGAATATTAAAGTATACTTAAAGATAGTAATAACTTACTTAAGCTATAATTAGTATACTATAACCACAAAAATCACTAAGATTAAAACCTTAATTAAGTAATATATTAATAAGGTTTATATAGATAAGGTTATTTGTGGGATAGTTAGTTATATAATCCTAAGTTAATAGGTTAATTAGGTATTATAATATTTATTATAAGCTGAAAGTAGATAGATAGTGTTAATATCAAAGCTATATAGTATAATGATCAGTATTTTGTTCTAGGTCAAAAGAGGTATATCTCCTTATCTATATATATAACTAACCGAGATTTTACTGTAAGGTATTTAGCTATGGATTAGGTTTAAGTTATACTCTTTCTGATAGTAAAGAATACTTAGTAAGTAAAACTATACTAGTTACTTTATCTATTTTTAATATATAATAATTTATTAGTTTGTATTAAAAATAGAAAGATATAAACTAGCTAGAGGTATTAAATTTCTGTTTGTGGTTATTACTTTCTTTTAATTATTTAAAGAAAAAAAGGTATTAAATTAAGGCTTAGCTAAATTTATAGTGCAGTGTAAATAAACAGTCTATAGTAAATCTTCTAAAGTAGTCAATAAATTAAAATAAGAATAGGTTTGAATATTTATATATAAGCTATTTTATTTCTTATAGTAATTTTTGGGTATAACTATATTTAGACTACTATAATACTTCTCTAGCCTACTTTTATTATTTTTTACCTAATAAGTTTAGCTTAGACTTATATGGAAATGATTTATCTTCTATCTTTTAAATCTAAAGTTAACTTTTATATAGAAAATGATATTGACTATAGTATGATATTACTTTTAGATATTAATAGTACTAACTTTCTATATAAGGGTTACTATAGTCTCTTTAGTACCTCTTAAGGAAAATTAATTATAAGTTTCTAAGTTAGTAATAACTATATAATAACTATTACTAGTAGTGTAAATTATAGTAGTAGTAATTACTAGGTCTTATTATCTTTTAATAAAAGTATTACTTAGAAAGTTATTTATTTATATATTAGTAATTGTTCTATTATTAGTACCTTATTATATGATTTTATAGTACCTAGTGATACTTTTATTAGTGAGGTACTCTTTGTTTGGTCTTAGTTTAATAAGATTAGGAACTATAAGATATATATAAACTATACTATAGTTAATATTGTCAAAGGTTCCTATAAATAGACCTTAAGTCTTGTTAATAGGCTCTTGATGTTTGTTATAAATATTGGAAATAGTTATTCTACTGTAGAGAATTTTGATATTATATTTCTTGATCTTAGCTAAGTTATTTCCTATAACTTATCTAATACTTATCCCCTAATTAGGACTTATACTAGTATTACTATTAATAATAAAAATATTAGTAAGACTCTAACTAGTCTTACTATTACTATAGCTACTGATAAATAGTTAATTAAAATTTCAGATATATCTATTACTCTAACTCCTATATTAACTATAATTAGCTATAGTAGTTTTATTAATATTTTTTAGTCGAACAGTAGCTTCCTTACTCTTATAAATACTTCTATAAATAACAGAATTAATTTTAGTAAAGACTTTAAAACTGAGAGTCTTTGTAAGAAAGAAAGTGAATGGAATTGTATTGATAATATTATATTTTAGTATTATATATCTAGTTAATAGTTTATTATCATATAAATATCTTATAGTACTTAGTGTACTAATAGTACAATTATAACTTTTACTATTAGTATTACTAGTAAAAAGAGTTATTAGTATATATATAATTATATTTAAATATTTATACTTCTTAGAGAAATTATATTCTAAGCTAAGCTTTATTAAGGGTTTAGTAAAAGAGAGATAAGAGAAAGATAAAAGAAAGATAAGAGAGAGATAAAAGAGAGATAAGAGAGAGATAAAAGAAATATAAAGGTGACTTTAAAGTTATATAGAATAAATAATTGTAATTACATTTACTATCAAGAACTATCTGATTTTATATTATTAAGAAGCTTATATAATCTTAAATATTATTTTCTTTGACTTTTAATACTTAATATTATATCTTTTTATATACTATTTTACTAAAGCTTTAATTTAAATTACTCGGGATTATTCTCTTATTAGTTTTAGAGATCTTAAGAGTAATATCTATATTTAACTTTAAAGATAATATTTAATAAGAAACTCTATTATCTTTATATAACCTTAAGAGTTAGTAATATCTAAAAACAAAACTATTTTAAGTATTTTAAACTTTAATATTAGAAGAATAACCTAGCTTGCTTGGAAGTCTGTTTTAGCTGCCTATGCTTAGTCTAGAGCCTCGATTGTTTCTTTACTATCGGGGTAAGTATAATATATAAGAAAGGCTGTTTGTATCGGTTCTATTAAGTTGATCTCTAATTTAGGAATAGTATATACTTTTGAATTAGGCTAGTTATAAGTTCTAAAGTAAAGAGAGTATCTTAACTTTGTTTTTATCTTATCTTATAGTTAATACTTAGTATAAATAATATACTCTGGATATATAAGCTTTAGTAAATAAATTTATAGTTATTATCTTATTATAGCTTCTAATTATTAGGTTATATATATCTTAAGCAGAGTATTTATGATATTAAGTCTTAAAACTTTATTTAAATATTTACTAGATAATATACCTCTTATAATATAACTTTATAACTTTTAGTAAAGTGATTTTAGTAGGTAATAAGTATCTATACCTCTCTATAATTATAATAAATAGTATTTAAGTAATATAATAGAATCTTCGGGTTAGGTATTATAGTAAGGATTTAAATAAAATCAGGTTAACTTAGAGTAGGATTATTTGAGTATTTAATATTATATTAGTAAGATAACAGCTGTGTTTTTTATATAACTTTAGGATATATAGTTATCCTAGGTATTAGATTATTATATAATAAAATTAGTTTTATTTGTGGGTATTTTGATTAATGTGTAAGTATATAATAGTAGCTGTTTTTATAAATATCTATAAATATTGTAATTATACTAAATAATTTATAAGTTAGCTCATAAAATAATTACTTTAGTAACTAGCTTGTATTAGTGTATAGCTTAGTAAGTAGAGTGAAGCTCCTTAACTAGTACTAATATACACTTATAGTATTATAGTTCGGTTTAGTCTTTTAGTTAACCTCTTTATAAACCTTCTCTTACTTATTAATCTAGTTATAGGGATATATTTACTTATTAATAAATTATTAAAATATATTTTATTAGTTATTAAGGGATTTATTTAGGCTATAAAGCGGTTTCTGCTAAGGTTTACCTAGTAGTTTCAAAGGGGCTATCTAATTAAATATAGTTAAATGATCTATTAAGGTCCTTATATTGGGTTATAGCTAATATTATAATAAATTCTAATTATTTAATAGATTAGATTATTAATTTATTTATTTTAGTAATATAATAAAAGTTTTAAGTAAAGAGAGCTAAAGTAGATTAGATAATTATATTAAATATATAAGAGAAACTTTATATTTAATTTTATTTTAAAATTTAAAATTTATATTTTTTACTCTTATTTACTATATAATATTTATTTTAATTACTTCTCTTATTTAGTAGTATTTCCCTGTAATATAATTTATTAAACTCTAAGAGTAAAAGTTTAATCTTTATTAAGAGTATTAAACTAGTAGAGTCTATTGACCTAGTAGAGTCTATCAATCTAGTTAAGTCTATTGAGCTAGCTAGGTCTATTAAGCTAGCTAAGTCTTACTTAGAAGGGATATATAAACCTACTACAAATATAGAGTTATTTTATATATTTAAATTACTTAGGGAAATAATATATATAGATTTAACTGGGGATAGTAAGTAGATAACTAAGACTATTAAACTACTTAAGTAAAGATATTATATAGACCTTATACAGGATGGACTACCTATTGACTTAGACTTTAATATTATTCTAGTATTTTATTTATCTTAAAATCGAAAGTAAAAGTAAGCTAAAGTATTTAATCTTAGTATAAGAAAATATATATACTATTAAGTAATACCTTAGTATAAATAAAGTTTTACTCTTTATATAGTCTAAGTGATTTTATTATAATATATTAATAATTATTTATTTAGAGCTTTAAATTTGAAATTAATATTTAAATATTATAACTCTTTTTGAGTATTATAACTCTTTTAGTATATAAAACTTAACCTATTATTAAAGTCAGTTAAGTAAATAAAATAAAATCTAAATTTCCCTATAGTTATAGTCTTATAATACTATTAAGAATATTAATCTTAATATTTCTAAGATTTCTTAGAATTTCTAATTAAATATATATATTTAAGGTTATAAGTAGTCTCTTTTATGTAATCTTATAGACTACTCTAGAAATTAGGAATTAGAGTAGGTAAAAGTAAAGGTATAGGTATTATATTGATACTTACTACTAAGGTAGCTATAGTAAACTAGTTCTTATTAGCTAATAATTAATGTAACTTTCTTTGTATTCTTATTAGTCAGAGGAATTATATAATTGCTAGGTATATATACTTTAGAAGTAATATTTAGAGAGTTTAGTAAGCTTTCTAGCTTATTAATCTATAGATTTTATATTTTGATTTCTTAAGTTAAATTAAATATTATAACTTAATTTAATTACTAAAAGAAAAAATATAGTATTATAATTAACTTTAATTATATTAATTAATTTAGATACTAAGATTACTATATTCTCTTAATTAGGAATATAATATAATTTTAACTTATTAAGAGATTTACTATATAAAAAGCTAATGTTATCTCTTTATGTGAAAATATAACTAATAATAATATTTTTAAAGAGCAGGTACACAATTATTCAATTTATTATATAATTTATTAATTAAATAGAAATAAAATAATAAGTACAAGAGTTTAAAATAGATACTATAATATAAATATTATATTTAAAGTATATTTAATATAAGGTTTAGTTTTATAAATCTCTATTAGTATTATATAGTGTATAATCCCTGGGATTTCCTATTAATTAAAGGTTAGTTCTCTAATATATCTATATCTATTCTTTCCCTACTATTAATTATATATCTAAAAAGCTAAGCTTAAACTTTAGCTTCTTCTGTGTCTAAAGCTAACTTCCTCTTCTCTTATATTATATTGAGAAAATCTTTAATATAAGGAGAATTAACTATCTCAGAATATAATAGCTATAAGATATTCTACTTTTACTGTTCCTAATACTTATAAAATAAACTTATATACTAAGAATTAAAAGAGACAAAGTAATTATTCTTTTTGTTCCTTATACTTATCTAAAATATATTAGCTAGAAATCTAAACTTCTCTTTATATATACCAAATAAAAGCACTTTAAAATAATATAGAGTACTATAATAAGGTCTCTCTAGTGCCCTATATCTGCTAATTTTTTTACTGTATATACTAAGTACTTATTAAATTTTTCTTTGAATTCTATTACTTCCTTCTAAGTTGATATTTTAGTCTAAAAAGTCATAATTTTATAGATATTTTTTCTTATCTTATTAAACTCTAAATTTAAAATATTTAAAAGGTTAAAAAGTGTATAGCTAAGTTAATTATAGTCGATATTATTAATATCAGTTATAATATTCTATTTATCTGAATTAAGTAAGTTATTCTTTATTTAGGAATTGAGAACCTATAAAATATATATAATTTTAGTATAAATTACTAAATGATCTTATAATTTTGAAGATATTAGTAGGTATTTAGCTTATATCTATATAATACTTTTAAATTTAAAGGCTAGATTTAATTTATATTTTGAGAGTAGAGTATATGTACTAATGTAATTTAGTACTAATGAAATTTAGTTACTTTAATTTAGAATATAAAAGTGTTAATTTAGTAATTGTATATAAATAACTCTTTTTTAGTAGTTAATAATATAGTAAATTAAAATTGTCTGTTTTTATCTACTTATGTTTTATATCCGGTAATATATTATATTTCCTTATTCCAGGAACCTTTAATAATACAATAAATTAGCTTTAATAATATACTTAATTATTACTATATAATATAATAATTATTAATTCCTATTATATATAGGGTAAATATACAATTATTGCAAAACTATCCAATTAGCTTTTCATTTTTAGCTTTATAATAATCCTTAGTATATTTAGTTCTTTTAGTTATCTATTAGTATTAAATGATTCTTAGAGTAGGAAAATAGTCTAGTATACTCTAAGTAAAGTTCTATTTCTTGTTTTTAGTATATTAAACTACTCTTTAAGTAAAGTTAGGATTATTTAGGTTTATTAGAAGGTAAATAATTATATTTAGCTAATTGACTAAATATTTTTATAAGATATATTCTTATTAGACTAAAAGAATAAAACTAAATATTTAAAGTTTGGCTTCTATAATTTAATACTTGTTCTTATCTTTAATATTATTAATATTTACTTAGTATAATATAGTGTTTAGACTAGTACCTTAATAGCAATTATATATATTATTGGTTTCTTAGTATTTATAATAAGAACTATATTAGTAGTATATTAACTTTACTTTCTTATAAGACTAAAGTAAATATAAGAGTAATAATAAAATATACTAATACTTACTATTAGCTTTAAAAACTATAGGTTATATTAGAGCTCTTGAATTTTATATCTATAGAAAAGCACTATCTAAGTCTCTTATAATTAGCATTAGTAATAGTTAGAGGCTTCGGAGTCTTAAATTTCGATTAATATAGCGACTTTGACTTAACCTAGATAGTTGATTAACTATGCCCAGTATATTCTTTAGTTAATAGATTAAGAAGTCAGTTATATATTATTTTATATAATATTTGGGGGTCGACTATAGTAATGATTATCTTCCTTTACTCTTTATCCTAATACTAACTATTCTATATATCAGATATATATTATAGTAGTCTTTTAATTCTATTGAGGCTACTTTTAAGTACAAAAATATCTTTTTTTATAGTTATTATATCAGATAGTATTATAACTTATAATTTAGATTATATAGGTAAAGAAGTTTACTAAGTAAGTAAGTAGTATAATACTATTTACTTATTTAGTAACTTATTCTAAAGTTATATATAATAATAAGTAAATAATAAACTTTAATTATAAGTATAATTATATTGTTTGATTAATCTTACTATAGAGTTAAGCTAAATAGACTTTTTCCGGTTCTATTAATAACAAAGTCACTAATTAAATCCCAGAGTAACCCTTTTATTTCACAAATTCCTAACTCAATAGTTTTACCTACTATAAATATTTAAATTAAGTAAAAAGATTTAAGATATAATTAATCTCTTATACTTTGAAATATAGCTTCTTATAAATTATAATTAAGAGTTAGACAGACTATTCTAACTATATTAAGTGTAGCAGAAAACTGACTAAGAAACCTAAGTAATCTAGAGGGATTATCAAATTTAACCTTAATAAGCTTTAACTCTTTTAAGTATAGTATCTAAATATAGTATTAGAATTCTACTAGAAGGGATTTTCAGTTATATATTAAATATAGTTTTATAAGAGGGGCTGAGTTTATTAAGGCTAATAAAGATAGAAAATTTGATTCTCACTATAATAGTCTTATGTTAAGCTCTTGTAGATTTTGAACTATTATACTATCGAGTAATCTTATATTAGAGAGTTAATCTTAAAGTAAACTAGTAGCTAAACAATAGGACTTATAGTTACTTAAAACAAGATGTTTAATATAGCTCTAGGAAAATATTAACTTATTAGTAATATATCTAAATAACTTTAAGAATATTAGGGTATATAGAGTAGTATCTATTGATAGGTAATATAGTTTAATGTTTTATAGGGAGAGCTAGTTATATTGTAATTAGACTGAACAGAGTTATGTAAATCAGCTAAGTGTAAATATAATGATCTTTTTGTTGTATCTTATTATTTTTATATAGTTTTAAAACCTTTTTTTATTATTATAGACTTTGAATAAATATTTTTGGTTTGATATTAGATAATTATATAGCTAAAAGGTATTAGTAAAAGCTTCTAAGTTCCTAGTAAAAGAGAAGTTATATATATTAAACTAGTAAGCTAAATAAGAGATATGCTCCCGGACTAGCAAATAGGATATCTAAAGTAGTATCTGATATCTTTTTATATTATTGATAAATTAAAATTCTTTAAAAGCTATTAGTAGTCTAATAATTATAAGGTATAAGTAGATAAAGTATGCTGTGAGTAAGTATGTTTTTCTTTCTTTGGTATATCTAAAAAGGGAAAGTATTTAATAGATAATCTTAGTTAGTAGATTATTTATTAGTATAACTCTTGAAATATTATACTAGGCCTAGGTAATATTACAGGCTCCTAAATATATTATACTACACTGAATTTGACTTCTAAATAGTATATACTTATTTAAGTTAAATAGCTTATATAGAAAACAAATATATTTAACTAAATAAGTAGATTTATTTATATCTAGTATAATAATATTAAAGATTTAATAGAATTACTATAGTATATTGATTTTTCTAAATATTTCTTTATTATTACTATTATTATTACTAAGATTAAATTTAATAATAATATTTATTATCTAGATCTTAGCTCTACTTTTAATCTTAGACAAAGTCTAGAGTTTATTATTCGAAGCTAGACTTACTCCTTATTAAGAGGCTCTCGGTTCTCTTAAACATAAGATAATAATACTCTATTCTTTACTATTATATTAGCTAGTACTATTTTACAATATTATTATAAATTTAGAATGATTTTAATATCTAAGCGCTGACCTAGTTATATCTCTTATTATAGCTAATCTTTTAACTTATCAATTAACTAATATAGTAAGCTAATAACCTAATAATACAGTATAGTCTATATGTAACTTTAACTGTTATTAAATTATAGAACTCCTATATCTTACTACCTTATAAGTAATATATACTTATATATATCTTAATTTTAAGAGTTTATATTATTACTATCTCAAACTAATATAAAGATTATTATAAGATTAAAGTGTTTATACTAAATAAGGAGCTCATTGCTTTTCTCTATTTAACTTAATAAATATTTGAATTAATAGATAAATCATTAATTTATATATTATATATGATTTTTAAATATAGTTTTTTAGTAAGGATATAAAATATAAGTAATTAAGTAAATTTCTTAAGAATATTATCTCTTATTACACTATCCTCACTTAAATATGCCCATTTTAGTTAAGCCCTTATATAATATCTAAACTATAAAAAATACAGTACTTATTGCTTATCTAAAGAAAATGCTTATTAACTCTTAATCTTATAGAGTATATCTTCAGTGATTTAGGGGGGTAATTAAAAAGGTAAGAGTAATCGATAATTAAACTATTGTTCTGGGTATATGTTTTCTAATTGTCTATGGGTTCTAGAGCCTTTATATGCCTTTTAGAAATATGTGACCTAATAATTGTCTATAGTAGGATCTAGGAAAAGTGTGAATGTATATAAAAGGTCTAGAGTAATATTATAGTAAGTTTAAATAAAAAACTAAGTAACTAAAGAAAATTTCAGATTTAGTATAAATATAAGAGTAACTTAAGAAGATAGGATAGAGGTTGCTAGAGAAGACAATGTAAACTAATTGATATAACTATCTTAATTCGATAGAGCTTTATATATAATTATTATAATACTAGCTTGATTTTTATATTAAAGTATCTTATAAATTCCTTCAAAACTTTGAGAAGAGATAGAATTAATAATTTAGTAAGTAATAGGTATTATAATAAAAGATAATAAAGTTATTATTATTTCTATTTCACTTTAGATTAGTTATAAGATATACCTTAGCTTATAATAAATAACTATAGTACAGTCTGGTTTTCAAAAATAAAAAGTACCTTAGCTCTCTTCTTATTTTATTTATAGATTATATTATTTTAATTAGTACTTAATAGATATAAATTAAATCACTGACCAGTTTAATAAAAGAATAGTATATATTGAGTTATAATTTAGTCCTATAGTTAGGTTAGAGTTTGTGATTCTAAGCTCCTAAGATATCTAACTATTACTTTACTTAACCTCTGCTTTACTAGATAATAGTCTAAATTTAGATATTACTTTTACTAGGTTAATAATCTTATAGTTTTAGTTAATAATTAATAAGAGAAAAAGAAGTAGGTTATTTTAAGACTTAATTATATATAATAATATAGAGAGGGAAAAAAGAAGGAGGTATTAGGGCTAGAGATTTTCCTATATATTCAATTGATTAGCTAAGGAGGTTTAAGTACTTATATGACTTAATAGTTTAGTATAGATAGAGCTAAATAAAACTATCTGTTATTATGATCGAATGATAGTGTTTTCTAATATACTATTGTAGAGCTCTAGATAATAAAGTAGTAGAAATATAATTGATATTATATTCTGGTTCATTTAGACTAATTAACTATCTTTGTACTAATACTAACTTTAGTAAAAGAATACACAATATTACTTTATAGTTTTTTTAAAGCTAATAAATATTTATACTAATTATTTTAGTAATCTAATAATAGAATGGTTTGTTACTTGATCTTAGTTATTACTTTAGAACTAATATAAAGTGGATAGGGTTTCTATATTATTTATACTTTAGTGTATACTTTAGTGCTAAGTAAAGGTAGGGGGTTAATTAATCAATAAATATAAACTAATATAATCCTTAAACTCTAATACCTAAATTAAGCCACTATATAAATACTATTATATCCTAGCTAGCTTTTTAAGTCTCCTATTATTATTAATACTCTTCTTTCTTTTTATTAAAGTAAATTTTGTTTAGTTAAGCTCTTCTTTAGTAATTAGAGCTAGCTAGTAGTTTTTATAACTAGAAATGAACTTATATATATTTTTCTTATTTATATTTATAGTTAAGATACTAAATAGTTTTTAAATATAGTTAATCTATACTATATCTTCTTGTATATAAAGTATGAATTTATAGGAATAGTATACTTAAATTTTAAAGTTGGTTTAGATTTCTAGCTAATGGCCTGGGAATTTTTTATTTATGATAAATATAAGGGATACTCTTGAATATAAGTGTGGTTTACTTATAGAATACTATAAGAACTAAATAATATCTCTATTATGATCTGATATTACTTGTGTTTTATCTATAGTAATGCTATAGTTATTTTTGTACTTAAGGGTTCTGTAAATCTTTAGGATACTAATACTTAAAGGGAATTAAATGACTTTATAAATAGTAAATAGTATAATAATTAAGAATTAATGTAGTTAGTTATTTGGTATAGATTGAATGGAGGGGATATAGTCTTTTAATGTGAATTGATATATTAAAATAAATCTGAGATAGTTAAAATAAATACTTAAATTTGATTGTGTATAAATAAAGATATTCTGGTTAAATTTAGTATTATCACTAAATGAATTTAATTTAGTATATTTATATTTTCTTAGACAATAATAAGCTATGATTTTAGATAATAATATATATTATTTAGCTTTATCTTTAGTACTAATGTTTATATAGTTAAAATATAGGTATAGAATAAAAATATTATAAGTTAAGAGGTTAGAGTAAGAAAGTTTTAATATAATATTATACTTAATTATATTAGACTAGCTAATATAGTACAGGAATATATCTAAAATTATCTTTACAAAATATAAGTCTAACTATACTAATCCCTTCTAAAATCCTTATATAAATGAAATTTAATCTTAAGAAAAAGTTAAATATTTGAATTCTTATTAAAATTACTATCTATATAAAAACTAATAATATAGTTAACTATCCTTCGCCTAAAGAGCTAAAAACTTCTATTAATATCCTCGATCTTCTTTTTGAGTATATTACTTAGTATTAGAATTACTTATTCTATATTAGATTTAAAGTTTTAAAGTGATTTATATTATTTAATTATTACTTATTTTAACTTATTTATTTTACTTTTAAGACTCTCGATTTATCTTAAGGCTTTAAGTAAGAGTCTACTAATATATTAATACTATATAATTTAGCTCCAAATATATTATATACTCTTTGATTTTATTATTGTTTATACTACTAGATAGTATAACCTAATTGCTCTTAACTTTAATTAATAGTTTAAAATACCTAAATCTAAGTTTAGAGTCAGTAGGAGGTATCAGGTAATAGGTACTTAAAGTTTAGGTTTAATCTAGTAATATCTCCAAAAATAGCTTATTGATGTAGTTATTACTGTTGTTATTAGATGTATTTGTATTCTTAAGATTATCAAGAAAACTAGTATCTATAAAGTCTGTGAGATCTATAGCAATTCTATTATTAATAGTAAATTTAGGTTTATTATTAAGTTAATAATCTATTTAGAAGGTATTAGAATGAATAATTAATTGTAATATATTTTTAATGTGACTATAGGGTAGTAGTAGTGTTTTTGATACCTAGGTTAAAGTATATAGGAGAAGATAATATTAAATAATAATAAGTATCTTTAATCTTAATATTAAATTTAACTTAAATTCTAATTTAGCTCTTTAAATAAGTACTTTTAATTTTAAGTTAAATATAAATTACTAAATTACCTATATTAAAAATAGTTATTAGAAATATTTAAATACTTATTATTACTGTGTTAGTAAATATATATAGTTAGAATATAAGCTTATTATCTAATATATAGATTAATCTTATTATAATATAAGTGCTTATTTTAGGTATTTAAGTATTTATATATTTAGTACCCCTTTACTTAATAAAACTAACTATATTCTTAGAGGCTAGGAAGTCTAATATCTCTATTATATATATAATTTAAAAGCTTATAATAATTGGATACTAACCTTATAAGATTAATATATTAATAGGAACTCATTGTAAGACCACTTTTTAATTTACTGATATATCTTTTCTTCTTATTTACTTCTCCTTTAAGCTTATATTATATAATAGTTTATAAATCAATTACTTTATAATCCTAAAAGAAGTACTAAATAGAGATACTAATATAGTTTAGTAGTAGTATCTTATTCCTTATTCCCTAATACCTTAGCTAACCTATCTAGGTAATATTCTAAGATAGCCTTAAGTTGTAGTTATACAGTAATCTCTAGTAATTAAGCTAGTCTATCTATCCCACTAGATAGCTAGAGGTTAGCTAGGTATCTATTTAAGAATTTATATATATAAACTACTTTTATTACTCTAATAAGATCTTTAGGAATATTTATCGAGATTACTCTTATAATTTTAACAATATCTACTATAATCTTTATAATTACAATAATTCCTAAGTATATAAACTATTTTTCTTAGGTATTAAAGAAATATTCTATAAACTTAGGTATCAAAATAATTGATAAAGTTATATTAATTAGAATAACTATACTAACTAAGCTCCATACCTAAGTCTCTACTAGAAAGAGTGGAGCTAGGACTATAATATAGACCTTTACTTTGCTAGTTACCTATCTATACTTAACAGAGGCTAGTAGAATATTTAGCCTTACCTCTAGCATATTAAAGTTCTAAAGTTAATTAATTAAGTCAAGGTCTAATCTTACTAATAATAGTATATTTATAAATACTGCTATAAAGGCAATAGCTACCTTACTTATCCTAGTTGTTACTATGTCAATTATCTTTACTTTGATTGTCCTTTGTACTATAACTACTAAATGTATAAGTAACTAGGATATAAGGGGTAGAATATTTAATTAGGTATATAGAAAGTAAGATATACTAGATATTTTAGTCTTTATTAGTTATATATATTTCTTAATAGGGGCAAGATATATAATATAATACTTTCTACATCAAAATTAACACTATATTACTACTTTACTATCATTAACTAAATTTACTAATCTTAAGTTATATCTAATTAAACCTTACCTAATCTTTATCTTTATTTTATTAAAGAAAGTAAAAATAAAAGCTTTTATGACTATCGAATATATACTAGTTACCCGATTTAACTATTCTTAGACTAAGGGGATTAGAAATAACCTAGTTATAGTATATTAAATACTTTTACTTACTAACAATATAGTACTCTTATTAGGATTCTTCAATACTACTATAAGCTTATAGTATACTAGTATAATACAATAATTAATCTTTTAATATATTAATATAGTATTTTTAAGGATTTACTCTAAGAGATTTATAATATATATAAAGTTTCTAATATACTTAAAGTTTATAATGAGAATAATATTCTTATTTATTTATAATTAATAATATAAAGTAAGCTATATAAAGGGTACTAAGCTCAGAGATATTTAGCTTATTAATACCTGAAACTATAATTAATAATTAACTAGCTACTTTAGTCATAGAAAACCACTATATTAGTAACTAAGCTATTATTCTAGAGCTACCTCTCTGAAATTATTAGGCCTTAAGATGACTGGAAATAGGAAAATCTTATTCTATTTTTTGTTAGTATTTATTGTAGTTAAAAAAGGAAGAAACTTACTATTTCTATTTATATTAGTAGAGTATAATTACTAGAGTATTCTTATAATTAGTTATTGTAGTGATTGTATATAACTAAGTAGATATCAATATCTTTATAGTCTTTATATAATTTATAAGCTTTTTTTATAATAGTTTATTGATACTTTAAAAACTTTATATTTCTCTTTTTATTTTGTTTTTAGAGCTAGTAATATATTATAATAGCTTACTATAAAGATTATATATCTCAGGGTAGCTAAGGCTAGCAACTGGCAGAAGAGTAAGCTATATTTAAGTGATTAAGTATATATTAGAACTTTATTTATTAAATTTATAATCTACTTAAAGAAGAAAAGCCTTTATTATATCACAGAAACCTATAGATATTCTTAACTATACTCAAAAAGTCTATTTTAATAAGTATTAATATAAATATCAAATTTCATTACTTAGATTAAATATTATCTAATAGTTATATTACTTTTATATTATAATCTAATTAAATAGTTTTAGCTTTTTTAAGTATTTATAGATACTATATTCTATTTTAGTTTAATTAAAACTACCCCTTTTTAGAAAGAGATTATATACTTAGTTTAAGAATTTAGTACTTAGTAGAAATAAGTAGAAATAGTCTTATCTCGATTAAATTATACTAAAAATATCTATTGATCTTATCTTTATATACTTTTCCTAATAATATATTTATTTATTCTAAGCTATATTATTATTATAAATCTAGAACAGTCTAAGCATTCCGGCCTTTTCGGTGAGCTTAACTTTTAACCTATATAACTTAGTATACTTTACTAATTTATTTAGTTTATTTAATCTATTTAGCTTACCTAGCTTAGTTATCTTAGTATATTTACCTTACTAATATCTTTACTTACTTAAACTAAGTAAGTAAATATCTTTAGCTATTTAGTATTATAGTTATCTACCTAGCTAGAGTATCTAGAGCAGCTAGAGTATCTAGAGTAGTTAGAGTATCTAGGGCATCCAGGGCAGCTAGAGTATCCAGGGTAGCTAGAGTATCTAGAGCAGTTAGAGTATCCAGAACAACTAGAGTAGTCTAGGAAGTTAGCTTAAGTTAGACAGGGAGAAGATATAACTGTTAATAGTATTAGAGAATAGTTATGAAGTCTTATTAAAAGACTAAAGAATATTCACTTTAACTTAGATTTAATTGGGTATAAGATAATATTAGTTAATATATATATTACTAGGATAATAATAACTAACTATTTTTAATAGTTTATTTCGAATAGAGTATAATGAAATTTAGCTTATATTAAAAAGAGATTATTAAGTAATTCTTTATAAGTTAAGAAGATTATAGTAAAGATTAAAGAGTTAATCTAGTTAATAAAACTAATATAAGTATCTTCTCTTAGTACAGGTCTAGTTAGGGGTTTATAGGTAAATAAATAATAATTATTTTAGATTATTTAAGTAATTATTCTTAAATAATATTTTCAGGTAAATTATTATCTTTATAACTCTAAAGAGCAAAAAAAAGACTAATAAATATATACTTATTTAAATAAGATATATAATAATCTTAGTAAACTATATACAGATAAATCTATATACTATAATATATTAACTAAGATAAGGGTATAGAGAGTAATTTAAACTAGGATTTGGGGGTATAGAACCTAGCATATTATAAGTACTAACTTCTAGGACTTAATATAAACTTTAGTTACTTATAGCTAGAGATCTATAGTATAGTGGTTATATTACCTACACCTAAAGTTTAAGGTTTAGGTTTAATAAGAAGAACTATTACCTAATAAATATAATTCAGGTAATAGGAAGTATATATCTAATATTGTATAAGAAGCTTATAATATTATTTAAGAGAGTTTAATAAACTATAAAAAGTAAGCTATTTTCCTAAGCTATAAGACTATTCTTTAGTCTTTTAACTATAATAAATTACTCTATATTCAATACTACTTAGAGTAACTGAATAGTTAGTTTCTATTCTAAGAAAGGCTTTTAATTAATTATATATACCTTTTTACCCCTAAAAATAATATAAATATTCTATTAACTCTAAACTATTTGACTTAATATCTTATAATATAGAATTAATTAAGGTCAATATTACTAATAAGTATATCTAGATTTTTAGATATAGATTAAATATTATAAGATAGAATTTAATATATATATATAAGTCTCTCTAATTTTATAACTATTTCTATTAAAGAATAGTAATATATGATTTTATCTTATAATTATAAGTATTTTATAAGAGCTCTTATAAATAAAGTTTTAAAGAGTAAGTTTAGGAGTTATATAATTAATTATAGTATTAAAAGTATTAACTATAATAGGGTTTTAAAGATTATATACTAAAATATTATTGACTTTACTTAAAGGTAATATAAGAACTATAGTATATATTTCAATAAGATTTATTACTTTTGTTATATTCTTTTACTATTATAATAAGAAAACATAGAGTCTAAAGTAAAGAGAGCTCTAGAGGGCTTAGGAGATATATACTATAAGATTCTATTAATTATCAATATAAGTAATCTTCCCTTTAAATAAGATTATATATTAACTAAATTAGCTAATCCCTAGTAATTAAATACAAGACCTATTACTCTATCTTTCTTAAGATCTTCGATTATTTATTAAGAAAACAATCTCTCTTTATAGTACTATTAATAATAAATTATATATATAGAGAATATATTTGATTTAAGTATATATTAACTATAATAATATTAAAGTAAAGTATATTTTAAATAGGATTTTCAGAAGTTAATAGTCTAAGATAGTTTTAGACATTCAGTAGCTATAATCCCAAGTATAACTAGTTCTTAACTTTATAGTTATAATAGTTACTTACAGGGTATATAGAATACCTATTCTTTTACTATATAACCCTATACTAGCTCTTAATTAACTTATTCGATTTAATATAAGAGAACTCAAAAACTAACTTTTTTACTCTACCCTTATAAACATAATAAATCATATAATAATATTATTACTCTTAATTATAAATATACAGTAATTAAAGATTATTTTCTTTATAAAAAATATTAGCTCTATTAAAGAAACTTTTAACTCTAATAATAAGTATCTAATCTTTTACTAGATTAAATAAATATTATATAAAAGTTCTTATAATAAGATTATAGATTTAATAGATAAAAAAACTAAAGTTAATAATAAATTAAGTTAAGCTAATAATAAACTCTATTAAATTAATAATAAACTAAATTAAGTTAGTAATAAGTTTTACTAAATTAAAGATAGACTAAGTTAAGTTAGTAATAGGCCTTATCAAATTAAAGATAAGCTAAGTTAAGTTAGCAAAGAGTTTTATTAGATTAAAGATAAGCCTAATCAAGTTATATCCTCTATCACTTCCTCTGACCTTAACTAAGATATAGTTTCATAACTACCTAAGAGTATATAACTAATAGAAGATCAAGTAATATAGAATAGCTCTAAGTATACTACTACAAGGAATATAAGATAGTCTATATAACTTAAATACCTTCAGAGTAATATAGGATCTTTTATTATTAAAACTCAAATATAGCTAATACCTTTTTAGGAATAGAAAATAAATTTATTACCTCTTTAGTAAAGTATAAAAAAAAAGTAAGTAAGTTATATAGTTATATCTAAAAATAAAAAAAGATATATAGGAATAGTTACATATACCTATATAAGCACTTATCTACTGTAAAAAGATTAAACAATAGGAAAATAGAAGTATATATAAAATGGAAACCTAATTAGTTACTACTTACAAAATTATAAAACTCTAGGTCAATTGATAAGGTTTATAAACTACTAGTAGAGAAGTATAAAGATATATATAAGAAAGTAATTAAGATATTAGGACTATTAGAATCTTTTTTATAAAATAGAAAAAGACTTTTAGTATAAGTGAATATACTATGTTTGTATTTATATTTTTACTAAGTCTAATCTAAATTTATCTCCTTAAGTCTAAATATTTATAATTTTAAAGATAAAATATTAAAAATATTTAAAAATTAAAGATATATTATTAACCTAAGTACTATAAAAATTATAAGTATAATAACTATTATAAGTATTATAAGTATTATAGTAATTACAAGTATTAAAAATACTATAAATATTAAGAGTACTATAAATACTATAAGTATTAAGAGTACTATAAACACTATAAGCATTATATACACTATAAGTATTATATATATAATAGGCACTATAAGTACTATAAGCATTATAGATACTATAGGTACTATAAAATATTAAAGTATTAGAGACTAAAAGGTATATAATTAAAGATATCAAAAAAGTATAAAGAGTATAAAGAGTATAAAGAATATTAAGAGTATTAAATATATTAAAGTTATAAAGAATATTAAAATCATTAAAACTACTAAATCTATCAAGATCATAGATAGAACTATTTTTAATTAAATATAAATAATAAACAAAATCAATATCTTAGCTTCCTATATCATATACTTTACTTACTCTATATTCTTACTATACTCTCATTTATAAACCTTTCTATAAATATACAAAAATATCTTAAATTTCAATTAGGTAATTATTTGTAGTACTATTTTTTTTGTCTGGAAATATCTTAAGTATACTAATATCTTTCAGAATATCGAACCTTTTCTTTAAAGTTATCTCCCTTAAGTATAAAGCCTTAAATATTCTACTAATAATCTAAAAGATTTTTCTATCTTCTTTTTAGAAAATAATATAAATCTTTACTATTCTTATCCTACTTATTATAATAATAAATCCATAAATAGCTACTATTTTAAAATAAGTAATATCATTTTAAACACTATTTTTATTAAATTTTAAGATTAAAAGCTTACTATTAACTATAAAATCTAATCTATCAATAGATTTTCCTTTTACTAGAATAATATATAATCAAAATCTTATCATAAATAAAACAAATTCCTCTATAATAAGATTATATTCAGTTACCCTAATTATTTACCTAATAATAGATTAGTCTTTTAGTTAAAATCAATATTCAATTATAATTCTATCTTAAGAAAACTTAGATAGTAATGATTTATAGTAAGGTAAAGGAGTTCTCTGTTCTTTAGAAAACTAAGACTTTTTGGGAGGCTAAGGTTATATCTCTTTAAGATTACTTATTTCTAAGTCTTTTTCTTTCAAATTTCCTTTTCTCTTATCTTTTTCAGGACCCTTCCTTTTATCTCTTTTATTTTAAGTCTCTTTATCTCTTTTATTTTAAGTCTTTTTATCTCTTTTATTTCGAGTCTCTTTATCTTTTTTATTTTTTATCTCTTTATCTCTTTTATCTTCAGCTTCTTTACTTTTAGTTAATAATAAGATTAAGGCCCCTATTATAGTTAATTATATATGATTAATAAGATATTCTAGGGTTAGGTCTATCTATTTTTTATTTTCTATTAGTTTAACTATCTAATTCTCTGATAAGAGAATATAGTCTTTTCTATTAATTATAGTTTAAAAACCCTAGGCTTTAGTTATCTTTTTTATTTCTTAGTTAGCTATAATTATATAAGTAGTTCTTTTATTTATACTAAAAGATAATTTTAACTTTTTAAATAATTTTTTAATCTTTGTATATTTGATCTTGTTGAACTTGCTAACTAATAGAATTAACTTATCAGGAGTAGTTAAAGCTATTTTAAAAGATTAAAGATTAATTGACTTAATAAATGATTTATGATTGAATGTAGTTAAATGTAATTGAATATAGCTAGATATGATAGAATTTGATTATAATAGTGTAATAATAAATAATATTGTGATGAGAGTAGTTTTGTTTATATATTAAATATTATAGATTTAATTAAGTTTTTAAAATAAGAGAGTAATATATTTAGTATTTATTTGGGGTAGTATTTACTTTAGCTTTAGTAAGTATATTTTAGTAAGTTTATTTAAGTAAGTTTAGCTTTTTAATATCTTTATATAAATTTACTCTTCTAGGTAATGGATTATATAAAACTTTTTTATATAATTATTATTTTAAAATAAAACCCTAATTAAAATTCTATATACAAGTTTAGGAGAGTTTCTCTCTATTATTTAGTTTTTCTCTTAATATCAAATGCTAGTCCTATGCTCATAATCATATACTAATAATTATATAAATAATTAAGTTATTTTAGTTATCTTACTTTTATTGTTTTGCTCCTAGTGATAATACTTTAACTACTAAGTTAATTAACCTAACCTTTAATAAGCTAGTAATACTAATGTCTTCTAGGAGTAATAGAAACTAGGCTAATATCTTCTGTAGTTCTTAGTGCTTACTCTTATAAACTTAGGTATTTTATATATAAACTCCTTTTGTATTCCTAACCTACTTGCTTCTTTGTTTTAGAGATATATATCTATTTAAGCTTTTATATATAATAATAAATTAAAAGTATTATTATTAGAATATTGAGTTTAAAATAGAGGAATTATATCTCTTAAAGCTAGTAAGGTACTGGCTTTTGTAGTAGATATAGATTATGTAACTTAGTCTTTCCTTTTATTTGGTTAAGAGGGTGTACTTAAGCTATAATAAGGATAATTGTTATAACCTAAGTAGTTACTATTATTATTATGTTTATAAATCTCCGGGATCTACTTATAATTATCTTTCTACTTATTTTCTTATATTATATACTATCTTTTTATCTATTACTTTTATAGTTTAGTTCCTAGATCAGCTAGTTAAACTTATAATATATTTTTTAATTAGAATAAAGTATAATTTAAATTAGCTAATAAATATTTGAACTAATTATAAACTGAGTATAAGGATTTATATGAAAAATGAGTTATGAGATTATATATTTTAGTATCTTAAGACCCCCTTTAGCTTTTTGATTTAGCTCTTTTAATATTAGTATTAAAAGAATTATTTACTATATAAAAGTGATATTTAGTCTCAGTAAAGTCAATATCTATAGTATTAATACTATTAATAATCTTTTAGTGAACCCTATTAGTAAACCTAGTATTACTATAAGCTAAAGTAGTTAGTAATGAAAAGATAAGAATATAAGAAATAAGTTACTTATGACTATTATCTTTCTATTTAATCTTTATTACTCTTCCTTTATTTTTGCTATAATTAATCTTTTAAATAATTATCGATGAGGAGCTAGCTCAATATATATCCAAAAAGTCGATTTAAGCTTAAATAGAGGGGCCCTAACTATTAGACAAGGTACCTTACACTAAACTACAAATAACTTCTATAAGAAGATTAGTATTAAATAGATAACTAAATAAATTAGAAAAAATAAAAATACTATAGCTTATATTAACAGAGTCTATTTTTTACAATATTCTTAACTAGGTCTATATAAGGCTTATCAAAGAATTATATTTAAGTAACTAAAAAATAATAATCTTTCTTATTATATTGCGAAATAGTAACTTTTTAGTATATATAGTTTTTTCTTTTATAAAGTCTTTATATTCTTTAGCAAGAAGCTTATATATCCTCTAATCAGTATTCTTTTCTTATTAAATAAGTTTCTATTATTAAATTAATAGTTATTATAATCTATATTTAACTTAATTATTGTACTGGTATCTCTCAGCGAGCTTAAGTACAAGTAAGAGAATGCTAGTGATACTAACTCCCTTTGTTATTAGAATTATATTCTTATATATCTTTAGACTAAGCTTTTTCTTATATAGACTATTAAGAAGAATCTTTTAACTTTATTTAAAGCTATTTAAAGATATTATATAGCTTTCTTAATATATAAGTAAGAAGCTAATATCAGAGACTTTCTCTGAGGTATTTATATAGTTTAGTATATACTAAAAAGCTATAGTTGAGTAACTATAGAGTATAGTATATAAACTAATCTTTCTAGGAAAGAAAATATTAAAGTAACCACTTAGTTAAACTTTAACTAGATATTATAAGGTAATATTAATATAAATTATCCCTGAATTACTATTAATATTAACTACCTTAGCCCAAAGACAACAGTAAAATAGCTTATAGAGTTAGTATAAGCTAGATATAACCTAAGTAGAACAGTAAGTATCTATCAAAATCTATATTTAAAGGCTAGAAATGCTAATAGTGTGCTATATTAACTCTGAAATAGTAAATAGAGTAATAATTCAGTGGCTAAATAAGAACTATTAATTAAAGAAAATTCTTATAAAATATAATAAAAGAATTAGGATACCTAAAAGAGCTCTAAAAGCTTTCTTATATTAATATTTTAAATCTCTTTAGAGATTTTAAATTATTTTAAAGCTATACTTATAATTTATCCTAATATTACTAGTACTCTAAGGTATAGATAAAGTTAGAGAATAATTATTGTATAAACTATAGCTTTAAGAATAGCTATTTAGCTAACCCAGTAATAAAGAAAGATATAAGTACTCTTATATATATTTAATAACTAAATAATATGTTTTATATAGTCTCTTAGGCAGAGAGGTAATATATTTACTTTAGTAGTTAAGGTTAACTGTTTCTTAATATGCTTCTAGTTAATAGTATCCTATAGTGTAATTATAATAAGGATATTAGCTAAAAAAAAGAGAAATATAAGCTAAGCTTCTAAATATATAATACTATCCTAGTATCAGTAATACTATATTAATAAGGGGTATTTAATAAGTTTTATAAATTATTTTTGGAAATTAAGAAGTTAAAACTTTAGTATATAAGTATAAATAGAGATTATAAATAGAATATAAAAACTTATTAAATACCATAATATACTCTCTATAATAATAATAATAATAAAAAGGTTAAAGATATGAATTTTTAATAGAGATTATAATTAAAGAGCTTTTCTATACTCAGATAACTAACTATAATAACTATTACCCTATTTATTTTTATTACTAAAAATCCTAAAAAAGAAAGGGTGTTAATTAAGCTTGGGTTAATTAGATTAAGGGTGTGTTTAATTTAAGTGTATTTTAGACAAAAGTATTAAATCTTTTATAAGATATACTATAAACTTCTAGGTATTTATTCTTAAACTTGGTCTTATTTTCAGTACTAAAGTATAAGTTTAGTAGATCTTCTTTAGTATAAGTATTAGGTAATAAACCTATATATCATTATACATTATATATTATTTTTAGTAATCCTCTTTAAGCTATATAGCTAACTCCTTAGGGTCTATTCTTATAGTACAACTAGAGTAAGATAAATAAGTTATCTCTGATATAAGTACTAAAGAGGGTGGGCTATACTATTGTTTTTTATACTTAGTACTATTTTTAGTATACTTTTTTAGCTTAATTTTAAGTCTAATATAGTATTTATTCTCTATTCTACTAAAGCTAGCTTAATTTTTATCTGAGTATTAGTATCAGAGGTTTAATTTTATAGGTCTTCTCTAGTGTAAGTGCTAGAATGGTAGGGTGGTGGGGTTAAGGAATTTATATTATGCTCTATTCTTTTTATATTCTTTTCTATAACTTAATTCCTATTTATCTGATATTTAACTATTGAAATTCTACTTAAGTAACTTACTTAGTTATTAATATTATTATTAATTTATTTATTATAGAGATAAAAACAAAAACTTATCTTTATTTTATCTCTATTATTATTATTTAATATTAAATACTTATTATAGTTTAAATTTATTAAGAAATAAATAAAAACTTTTAAGTAAGTATTAGAAACTATTAAAAGAAAACCACTAAAAAGTATTATAACTTCTATTATATTTATAATAAAAAAGTAATTATCTTAGTTAATAATAATACTAATAACTTTACTAGTTTTAAGTCTTACCCTAATCTCTTGTAAAAAATAGTAAAATATAAGCTAATACTCTAAACTCCTTAGGATCTTATAAATAGGAAGAGAGAGATACTAATACTTATATAATTAAGTTACTAAATATTAATCTCTTTAACTATATTATCTTTAGCCTTATCTATGCCTAGTTTAACCTTCTTAGCTAGTTTTTAATTATAGTTATTAACTATATCTTCCTTAACTTCTAATATATCACTATTAAGTATACTATAAAGATATTAATCTCTATTACTATAATTAATATTAAGATTAATATCTAAGTTATTCTTGTTATTACTATCACTCTCTCTATCATAATCTTTATAGTAATCTTCTTTATAATTTTTATTATATATTTCCTTATAATCTCTTTTACAATCTCTATTATTTTTATATTAGAAAAGAGTATTTATATTACTCTTAGAGATATTAGATTAAAGAACTTATAAATATTTGGAAAGGGTAGAATATAAGAGGTAAATATAAAATTAAATAGTATACAAGTCTTCTTAACTTATTTCTGATTATCAAAAAGATCTTAATTTTATTTAAATCTAAATAGAGAATATTAAACTTTTTTAATATTTCTTACTTAATAATAAGCTCTTATTTAATAGTAAAGACCTTAGAGTAAATATAATAGAGTCTATATAAGCTTTTATTTCAGTACTTATTTTGTTCTTATAGAAAGTTATTCAGATGTGTGCTTGTGCTAGTTCTAAAAGAATACTGAAAAATGATAAAATAATAAAGTAATAAAAATAAATATAGGATTAGGGAAATCGGGTAAGTTTAGTTTAGCTAAGTTAGAGCTGGGTTTAAATCTAACTAATAATGATTTTCTTCTTATAGTAAAAATTAAATCTTCAAATAACTAATAATCTTTAGTTTTAAGATTTACTAAAGTACCTAGGTTATAAAGTATACTAATTATTTCTTTTACTTCCTTCTCTAGAAGTTAAAAAGTATAAATAATTAATATAGCTCTATTAATATCTTATACATTTAGATCTACTCTAAATTCATAAATAAGAAAATAAACTATTTCTTTTAGCTTACTTTTAGCTATAATATAGAGAGTATTATAACTATTATCTAGCTAAGTACCTTTGATTAAAAGTATCTATATTATTTTGATATAATTAAATAGGATAGCTATAAATAATATATATATCTTATTATCTTTAAGGTTTTTATTGATATATAAGAATTCTAATAAGATATATATTATATAATCGAGGCCTTCTACTATAGCTAGAATCAATACTATAACAAAGATCGAACTTTCTCTATTAAGACAATATTTAGGAGTACTTTCTTAAGTTTATTAAAAGTAATCTAAAATAAAAGTATTTATATTAATTGTAATCTTAGTTTAGTTATTAATATAGTCTTTAATATAATTATGAATTTACTTTTACTCTTTGATAATTATTCTAAAATAAGGTATCTTATAGTCTTTCTTTTTCTCGAGATCTAGTAATATATTTGTTCTTTTGATAATCTTTTGAATTAAGTTTTTAGGAGTCTTATATTAAATAGAAACTCTTATCTTAATATATTTATAATAAATTATAAGCTAAAAATAAAGTAAACTATATAGTAAAAGATAAAGTGTTTATAAGAAAAGGTAAGTTATATTTTATAATTCTATTTCTACTCTTAATATACTCTTTAAATAAGGTATTTCTATCTTATAAGATCTGTTCTTAATTTAATTTGGAAAATAAATTATATTTTAGCTTATTTACTAATAACCTTTAGCTATACTAGCTAAAGTATATAAAATATTATTCTAGTTTTCTAGTTATACTTATATTAGGTTATTACTATTAACCTTTTTTACTTACTAGCTAATTATTTTATAATATCTTTGGGTTAATTATTAGTAATAAGTTTTACTCTTAGCTAAATTACTAAAATAGATAAGCTATTACTATAGTTATTTATTAACTATATAATATTATAATTAGATATTGGAATTAATTATAATATAATAATATATTATTATTTTCCCTAGTAATCTTTATTAAATAAAGTAATAGTACTCTAACTAAAATTAATAATTCCCTCTTAGGACTTATTCTTTATAGTTAAATATAGAGGTAAACAGTAGTGTGGAGTGTGGTTAATAGTAGAGCCCGACTATTAGGTATAGTTCCCAGAGCTAATGATTTCAAAATATAAAGATAAATATACTTTTTAACTTTTAGAGCTATTAACTAGTCCTCTATAAGCTAAGTCTTAAACTATTTATTATAATATATAACCTAAAGTTTCTATTTTCACTAAATATCTATAATATTAGTTAAAATATTTGATAAAATACTTGATAAGGTACTATCTTATATTAACTGTATATTATATTTTAGGATCTTAGAGGATAATAATAGACCTTTTTTGTATTATCCTGAAATAGGATAAATATATATATAACTTAAAACTAGGATTGACTTTTTATATATTAACCTAGAATAAGTTATATTGCTAGAGCTATAAAAAGGAATCTATAATTATATAGTATTATTAGAATCAATGTCCTGGATACTACAAACTAAGTATAAAACTTGAATTTATATTATATGGTATTAATAGTTAATAATAGCTAGTAGAAAAGATTGACCCCGGTTTTAGGATATATATTATACTCTAAATATTAGTAATAATAAACTAATAACAATTATCCTTCTTATTGTATAATACTTAATTATGACAAGAATATTCTAATTTAAGTTAAATATAGTTATTTGTAAATAATTTAGTATTAATTCTTATTTATAGCCTTAACTTTTATTATCTTAAAAATTTTCTATAAAGAAGATATAAGTATTATAAGTATTTCGATATTTACTAATACTAGGAAAGCTAGAGTAGATATTTATATAAGAATATTAAGAATATCTTAGTCTTTGATATTAGGTGGCTTTATTAAAGTATTTATATTACTCCTTACTTTAGTAGCTAAGTATAGGTAGAGTAATATTGTTAAATACTATCTTACCTATAGTACCCCGATTATATATAACTCAGATATTAACAAAGAACCTCTTAAGATTATTATATATATATAGTAGTCTAATATTACTAAATTACTTATTAATAGGAGAGCTTTACTTTACTTTTCTGGAATAATAGCTCTTTATACTATAGCTATAGTAGGTTTAAAAGATTTTATTAACTATCTTATTAGTATAAGAAAAATAGTAATATTTATTGATAAGAATAGAATTTTTAGCTAGGTCTCTAAAGCTTTTAGAGAGATTTAGAGAGATATAATTTCTTTTCTTTTTAGGCTTAGCTTTCGGGTAATTAATAGAGACTTTCAAATAGCCTAAGCTTATAATAATTTCGAAGCTATCTATATTCTAAAATCTTAACTTTTAAACTTACTTTTAAACTTTTTATTATACTCTATATTAATTTTCTAATAGAAAGTAATATCTTTACTATTATCTTTATACTTAGTTAAGAATATTATCTTTATTATTAATAAAGTAAATAATTATTTAAAGAGAAAGGTCTTTGTATTATTAGCTAAGTGCTTAGAATTAATTTTTCTTTAGATTACTATTAATTAAGTAAATTTATTATAAGTAAGTTATCTGTGATTTTTTTGGATTTATAGCTTTATTAATGAGCTAGGTGTTACTAGATTTATATATGATTTAGATAGTATCTAGTAGCTATTACTTTGAAAGTCTTTCCTGATAGAGGATAGGATATATTGTTTTAAAAAATATATGGATAGAAGTAAGAGGGATAATAGTATTTTAATTATTTATAGAAATCTAAAATATTTATTTAAAATTACTTTTATATAATTTTATATTATTTTACTTAGAAATAATAACTTAAAGCTCTTCTTGAAATTGACTATATATATATAGACCTCAGTAATTATTGTACTATCTTATGTTAGATTCTCTTTAGTTTATTTTATCTTTACTAAGAGTTTACTTAAGTCTATATCTTTTATAACTAATAGTCTGGTTTTGTATTAAATATATAGACTAATTATTAATAGTTTTAATTATTCTATTGATATTCCCTTTAGTCTATATACTTATCACTTACTAAGTATATTCTTTTACTAATATATCCTCAGTATAGAATATACTACTATCAGTTATTAGAAGTAATTATATATTATTGTTATTTATTTATATAGTCTTTAATTTATAATACTAGGAAAGGGTTTTCTATATTATAGTTAGCAAAATATACTTAATATAAGTTTTATTTCTCTTAGTAGTAATATTATTAATATTAGGTAGTTTAAAGATATTAGATTCTATATTATTTAAAAGGTATATATTGTTTGTTTTTTTTACTATCTTTATATATTAGTATAGTAGATTATATATTTAGTGAAAAGAAATTATATAATTTAAATAAGTAAATATTTATTAGCTTTAATAGGTACTAAAAAGTCTTTTACTATTAATCTTTCTGTAAGAGATATTATAATACTAATATACTTTCTTAAGTTATTTTTTAATAATAGAAAATTAGATTTCTAGCTTAAACCTAACTTAAACCTACTTTATATAATTTATAGTATATCTTTTTATCCCTCTTTTTGAAAATACAATTAAGCTCTTAGTCTTAAATTAGTTGTTAGATAGGAAATAGACATTTGCTAATATAATATTTACTTTTATTAAAACTATCTATAGATATTTATATATTAATATCTAATAATAATATTTTTACTTAAAATTCTTATATAAATAGCTTATATTTATAATATCTTTTTATTATATTGTCGGGGTATAGTATAGTCTATGTTAGATTGGGCTTATTTCTTCAGTAGTAAAGTAATCTCTATTTATAATAAAGATAAAATATAAGATCTAATAATATATTACTAGGTGGTACTCTATAGTATATCTAAATTGTATATATCTTAGAGTTTATATAGAGCTTAGGTATAGTTATAAGCTTAATGTAAAATAAACTTACTTAGAATATATCTAAAATTTTGGTTAGGAGATAGTTATATAGGCTCTCTTTATATTGTAAGTGGATACTAGAGTAATCTCTTAAGAAGATT
>KV875327.1:35657-52791 GCA_001879505.1 Calonectria pseudoreteaudii
AAAAAGAGTTAAATAGTAAATAATATACTAAGTTATAATCTTATTATTAAATCTCTTCTTTTTAGTTAATAACCTAATAATATTGTAGTTAAAAAATATTGTTTAACTTAAGTTAAATTTAAGATACTTTCTAAACTTAATAGTCTTCTTTTAGATTTAAATATTTTTAATATTTCTAAAGTAATATTTATAATTAAAAAAGCTCTAATTTTCTATAAAAGCTATTAAAACAAAAAAGATTCCTTAGAAGTAAGTATAAAAGTAATAAATTATAGGCAAGAATTCTTACTTATGTCGGATCTGTTGATAATATCGAAATAATCTTAGAGAGATATAGAGTTAAAACTAATAGATTTTTTAAAGTCTTTTAAAAATCTTAGTATAATATTTGTATTTATCTTGCTAAGACTAAGGATTTTAGTATATAAGGTTAGTGGTTTTATGATAAAAGTTAAAGAGTTTATATTTTAATAGGTAGGATAAGTATTTAAATGATAGTGTTATAGTTTTATAGGATTTCTATAAAAGAGAGTGTATAAGGTATAAAGATAGTGTTTGTATTGTAATGTGAATCTAGAGACTTAAAAAATATAAAAAGAATATATATTCTCTAATTTAATATTCTTTATTATTAGACTTTATTTAATATATATTTAATAGTTTTTAGTAAGATTAAGGTTAAGAGTATAGTAATTAATTATAAGATTCACAAAGTCTTCTTTAATTGAAGATAAGAAATCTATAAGTTTAAGAGACTTCTTATACTTATTAATTGAATTTTTATATAATTGATTGAACACTTCTTTAGGTAGAAAATCTACTATATATTAGCTCTTAGTAAAAATAGTAATAAGTAACCTATAATATATCCCGGACAGGTATACATCTATCACTAGTACTAAGGCAGTAATCCCTATTTTACTATTGTTAATAGATTTAAAATCTTTTAAAAATATATTAATATTTATATATAGTTAGTCTAGTAGTGGGTATCTTAGTCTTAATACTAAAATCAGATTAAAGATCTTAGAGGGTAGTTTTATATACTGACTAATAGCTTGTTAGAGAAGAGGTTTTAGATAGTAGGCTCTAAAGTCTAGTCTCTGACTTTCTTGATTATAAAAAGATTTTAATAGTTTAGACTTAATAACTAGTTAAATATTATTCTATAGTGATATATTGTGGACTTAGATATATCTCTTTATTATCTCTATTATTAACTAATAAAAGTAATAACTTATTATATCTAATAGTTATAATATAAAAGAAGTAAGAACAAGACCTTTAATATTATTATCCTTGATTATATCTTAGTAAAAAAGTATAATATATAATAATAACTAAAATTGCTTTTTGGTAATACTCTGAACCTATAGACTAAGGAACTTAACTACTAGTATAATACTACCAAAGTCAGGGACAAAGATAAGAACAATATTACTAAAAGATATTAGAATATCCTAATATATAGAGTATATAATCTGAACTACTAAGGTATTAGTATATCTTAAAGGATAGATATTATATATTCCTATAATATAATATCTAACTGGGATATATAAGATATATTCTTTAGGTTAAAGATATAGTTTATAATTAAGTTATAGTATATAATTATTAATTAATATAAGTATAATTAAATAAGCTTAACTGTGGTTAATAGCTATAGAGTACTTCTAAAAGAGGTATCGATTCTTAGTATACTTACTAATAGCTAAAACTATATATAGCTTAATTGATCTTAGTATATTAAAGTAATAATATAAGTAAAGGTTTTCTTAGAAGAGAGAGCTAAGAAGACTTAGAGTATTAGACTAAAACTAAAGTAAAGTATCTAAATATATAGTAAATTATAAACTATATTTTAGAGGTATATGCTAGGTTATAACTCTCTATTAAAGCTATATTTTATATATACTAGTGCTTAACTTAGGCCTTACCTTTATATATATTTAAACTGATTTATATTAATTATTTAAAATTAAGTGTAATTACTATACTATACTAGAGAGGTGCTCTATTCCCCTTACGAGGTTTTAGTATCTATATAAATGAATATAGAGAAGGTACTTTTAATATATATAGTTATAATAATCTAGTATTGATCTATTTTGAAAAAAAAAAAATGTCTTATTTTTCTAATCATTTTAAGAGAGCTCTAATAGTTCTCTTCTCCCTCTTTTCTTTTGATAGATTTATTAAATACCTAATAGTATTCTTAGAATACACTACTATTCCCTAATGTCGAAAGTTCCTCTAGAATCCTAACTAACTAATTATAGGTATAGTTACCTTATATATATTCAGTGAGATATTAGTAATATTAGATATATCGGAAATTGAATTCTGTAAAATACTAGGAAAATACTATTAAGCTCTTTAAAATACTATATATTAAGTCTATTATCTATTTAATAGCTATTTTTTAGATTAAGTAAAACTAATACTCAGTGATAACTTTAAGTATAATATATATATTTATTATATCTCTTTAGATACCTTATACTTCTTAGTTAATTGCTTTATATATACTAAACTTTTTTTTCAGGTAGATATTATGATAGGGAGATCTTTAGATATATATTCTATTATTTAAGTAAGAATAAGATTAAAATTGTCTATTCCTAGCTATATAAGCTCTTTGAAAGAAAGTAGAGATATATTTATATATTAATAGATTGTCTTTGTATTTAGGTTACTATGTAAGTATTTGTCTCCTTTATAGGTTATTAGCGAGATATTAGGATAGGTAATTTTACTAAGTACCTTGTAGTATATTATAATAATATAATAGTCTGCTACTAGAACTATCTATATAATATATAGTCGAAAGTCTTCGAAGGTATTGAAAATAAATAACATTTATTGATACTATAAGTTATATACTTCCTTTAATATAAGATACCTTATTAGAGCTAGAGTAATAATAAGGATATTTATTAAGTATTTAAGTCTTATAACTTTTTCTTAGAACTATCTAATAACTTAAGGGATAGACTATTAAATAATATTATATCGATCTAAGTGGTTATACTAAGTATTCTTATATTTTATAAGAACCTATAATATTTAATATTTAGTCTAAAAATTCTAGAAAAATATATAGTAAAGTTATTTAAAAAGTCTTAAGGATTTTTTAATAATATAAGAGAAAAGTCTTTGTAAAATATATTTATAAGCCTTCAGAATAACTAGAGTAATAAGAATTCTAATAGGTCATTTCGAGCTAATATTATAAAGATAAGTAAATAAGTCTTTATAAGTATAGCTAATTCCTTATTTATTTATATAGCTTTTATAGAGCTTCTTTTATTAACTCTAAGAAATATAGTATACTTAAGTACTAAATAGCCCCTCTAAAATACAAAGAGCTAAAGTACAAAAACTTATTTAGTAGAATTTTAACAATAATAACTATATAAAATAATAATTAAACTAAGGTTCTAAAATAAAAAGATTTTACAAAGAAAAGAATTATTAAATACTTTAGAAGATCTTTAGCTTATCTAATTTAATAATAAGAGCTAGCTAGAGATTTGTGAGTAATAAGGTAAGAAACTTAATATATAAACTTTTTAAGAATTAAAAGGTATAATATTTCTTTATAAATTATTAGATATACCTCTAAATTTAGATAAATTAATATCTTCTATAATTCTAAGTAACTTATTATAAGTATTTTTTAGAGATATTAAAATATAGAGAATTACTAATATACTGAGAACTGAGGATATAGTAATAGGAATTGATAATAGTAATATAGATATTAATCTTTAGAGAACTTAAAATAATAAAGATAATAAAATAATAGATTTAAATCTAAATACTATTAATATTACTAAAATAAATATAATTAATAGTAGGAATTAGATAATAGATCCGGATTATAGAGCTAGAATAATATAAAAAGCAAAGTTAGTATATATCTCTGAAGATAAGATTAATAAAAGAGCAACTACTAAGCTACACAAAAGAGGAGCTACTGTTATACTATATAGTAAAGTAGCTAATACTAAAAGTTATTTAATCTACTAAATTTCTATACTAAATAATAACTTATCTTAAGATACTTTATTAAATTTTTTAGCTACTAAAGAAGCTATACTTACAGATACTCTATTATCTTTAACACCAGGGATTCCACTTATTAATATCTTATTAAAGCTTCTAGTTACTTTAGATATTCTATCTATTGATAGTCTATTACTTTGAGCTACCCTAGAGGTCTATCCTCTAGCTATTATAAATAACCTATTAAATAGTAGTCTATTACTTTAGGCTATTTTAAGGGCTTGGGTTTTAAACCTTTTATATACTAAAAGTCTATTAACTTAGGTTACCTTAGAGGCCTATCCTCTAGTTACTTAAGATATTCTATTAATTAATAGTCTATTACTTCTGGCTACTTTAAAAGTCTATCCTCTGGTTATTATAAATAACATATTAAATACTAGTCTATTATCTCCGGCTGCCCTAAAGGCCTATCTTCCAGTTATTATAAATAATATATCAAACACTAGTCTATTACTTCTGGCTACCCTAGAGGCCTATCCTCTGGTTACTATAAATAATATATCAAATACTAGTCTATTACCTCTGGCTACCCCAGAAGCCTATCTTCTAACTACTATAAATAACTTATTAAATATTATTCTATTACCTTAGGCTATCTTAGGAGCTTAAGTTCCAAACCTTCTATCCCCTGATACCCTAACTAATTCACTAATATATCTTAATATTTTCTTGTCGAGTCTAAATATATATATATATATAGAAACTTATATTTAGGAAACTAGTAAGGAGTTAAATAAGAATATTATAAACTTAAATACTATAATTTTCCTTTAAAGAAATTAAAATCACTAAAATCAAAATATAATAGACTTATATATAACTAATACTCTTTAGGGATCTAAGACTTATTAAGATAAACCTATAATAATTCTATCTTAGACTAAGTATAATAAACTTTTAATAGATATAAATTATATTCTAAATAGTTAGAATAAAAATATTATAGGTTTAGATATACTTAATACTTAGAATACTAAAGATAGCTAAGATTAAAATATAATAGATCTATATATAACTAAGAGTCTTTAGGAAACTAAGACTTATTAAGATAAACCTATAAATAAAATCTTAATAGATCTAAATTATACTTAAAATACTTAGAATAAAAATATAACTAATTTAGATATACCTAATACTTAGAATACTAAGGATAGCTAAGATCGAAATATAATAGATCTAAATGAAACCTTAATAGAATTAGGTGTAATTACTATTGTTCTACTTAATATAAATATAACTAATAAAATAGAAAAAATAAATAAATTATTGTTTATATCTTAATAAATATAAAGAAATAGTAAAATAAATTTTAAAGATATTATTATTAAGTAATAATACAAAAAAGTTCTATATAAAAAAGCTCTTAAAGTAGCTATAATAAAAATAAAGACTCTAGATTAATTAATTTCTAACTCAGATAAAGAACCTTTTAGTATATCTTCTAGGTCTAGACTATCTTAAGTTAAAATTAACCCTAAATAAGTAAGATAATTCCAGCTACCTTTAGTAAAAAAGATAAGATTAGAGAATAATAACTTACCTAAACTAAGTTAATAGAAAGCTAGATTAAATTAAGAGAATATAATATAGAAGATAGATATAGACACAGAAAGTAATATCTTAGTAAGTCTTTAATAAATAGCTTAGTAATTAATTATATTAATATTAACTAATAAAATAGCTTACCTGAACTAGGCTAACAGAAAGCTAAATTAAGTTAGAAGATAGATATAGACATAGAAAGTAATATTTCAGTAAGTCTTTAATAAATAGCTTAGTAATTAACTATACTAATATTAACTAATAAGATAGTACTACTCTATATAATCTAACTAGAAACTTATAATTACTAAAAATCATACTATAAAGCTATTTAGAATCTAGAAATCAAATTAAAGAATAAAATCAAACTATAGAATTAAATCAAGAGATAATAAATATATATATAGTCTTATAAATATATACTGATAATATAGAAATAATTTTATTTAGTTTAGAGGAGAAGGAGGAGGAGAAGGAATTATAGAGATATAAAATAGAAATAGAACTCGGAATTAATATATTTACTATTTATAAATATTATTATAGTTATTTTATCTAGATAACTTACTCTTTAGTTTTTGACCTAATAGATATCTTATTCTTATAAATGATCTTTATAATAGGCTTTAAAATAAATATAATATATTAGACCTAAAGAAAAGTCATAAGCTAATAATCTAGGGACTTAAAATCGGGTATCTTAGGACTATAATATATTATTTATAAGTCAAAAAGAACTTAATTAAAAACTAGATATACAGAAAGAAATAAAATCCTAAGTAATAAACCAACTAAAAATACTTATATTATATTTAAGATCAATAAGAATAAGAAAATAGATATATAAATCTAAACTATATAATAAATTCTATCTTTAATTTTATAATAGTATCTTAAGCTTTTAGTGGATTTAGGGTTTTATTTATAACTAGCTGTATAATCTTGTCTAAATTTATAGTAACTTTAAGTATAGAAGCTAGATATTTTTCAGAAACCTTTCCTTCTAAAGTTCTTAGAGTATAGTTTAGTATACTATAATTTAAACTATAAAATTAGCTAATACTATAACTATAGGAAATAAGTATTATATATATTATCTTTTTAATAGAGTTAGAATATATTATTAAAAGTAGTAGAAACTTCTTAGAGAGCTTAGTTTAATATCTACTAGTCTAAAGCCATTTATTAAGATATTTCTTTACTTGAACCCAATATATAATATCTATTTAAGTATTAATATAGAGATTAAGAGTAATAGTAGTATTTCTCTAGCCTATTCTAGACTAGATATAGCTTTAGTACCTCTAGGAGCCTATAGTTTTCTTTACTTACTCTATAGCCCTAATAAGTATAATATAACTAAGCTTAATAAGTTAGTATAGTTATTTCTTATTAGTGTTAATTAAGTTAATAAAATAGAATATATTAATAGTACTTATACTTACTTTATAAACACTTGTTGTAGTATTGTTCTATATAAGGACTTAGAAATTGTAGATAGTCTTGATATTCCCTAGTAGGATAGATAGAGGTTCTGGAAGAATTAGGGACTTTATTAATTAATTAAGATTAAACTTCTTTAGTATTAGGTTAGGGTAAGGTATTAGTGTTATTGTCTCTTTTGAGAGATATTCTTTATAAAGAATTATTACTATTATATTGTAAAAAGTAAATATAAATAAACTAATAGATAGAAAATTTTGATAATATTCTTAGGGCTTTTATAGTTTTTTTTATAAGAGTATAGATATTATTTTGATTGTACTGTTTGATTAATAGGTATTTATTTTAGTAGTTTATTTTAATACTATGTTTAGTTAAAATATAATTACCTTATTTTAATATTATACTATAAAACTAAACTTCTAGTCCTGAGTTATTAGTACCTAATTAATTACTATAAAATATAGTTAAAAAAGAGTTTCTTATTATTAGACTTTCATTCTTTGTTATATATCTTGTAGCTTGTATGATTTTCAAATATAATAATACTATATAAAATAGTAGCCTTGTGACAGTGTATGTAAGATATCTTATAGTGAACTTAGGCAATAACTAATTAAAGGTTATATAGTTTAATTATATTAATATCAGTGGGGTACCCTAAAATATTACTTTAGGGTTTAGAGGGTTTTATATTAGGTTATATAAGGAAGTTATATATTATGATATTAATATAATTATTTCTCTTAAGGAAAATATTACTAAGAATATTATAGAAGTGTACTCTTAAACTGAATTACCTATAATTCTTTATATAGATTTCTTGTTTAGTATTGGAGTACTTAGTCTCTATAGTAGGTTATCTTTAGCTTTAAGTATAGGTTTTTAGGTAGTAACTATAATTGTTTTCTCTATATCCCTCCCGATCTTTCTAGTAGTTGCTATAATAATAGTATATAAAATTATAGAATAAAAGATTATTCTTTTTAGAGATTTAGCTTTAATTGGTTGATTATAAGTATATAGCTAGGTTTCTATGGGATATAGTATTATAGGTATATTATTAGTAGTTTTAGTAGTTTATATGAAAGTATAAAAGGAACTAAAGCTACTTATATAAATTCTTTAAGTAATAAAGATTATTTAGAATATTATTTAGTAGGTATATCTTAACTATAGGGTAGTTAGGGATTAGGTTATTAGATTATTATAAGAGTTATAATAACTAAGTAAGCAGATTAAATCTACTTATTTAGTTATCTACAATACCTTATTCTATTATCTATTATTAATACTATTATTTTTACTCTTATTAACTATATTTATATCATCCTTCTCCTCTTCTTTATCTATATCTACCTCTTACTTTACTTCTTTATCTTCTTTATCTATACTTGCCTTTTATTTTATTACTTTCTCTATTTTCTTATTTTCTTTATCTTTATACTTTACTATCTCTTTATTTTCTTTATCCTCTTTATCTATATTTACCTCCTACTCTACTACCTCCTTTACCTCTATTATCTCTTTATCCTCCTTATCTATATATTTATCTTACTTTATTACCTCCTCTATTTCCTTATCTTTATTTTTTTTATCTACTTTTACCTCTTAATCTATCTTCTTTACTTTTTTATCTAAAGTTTCTTAACTCTCTGCTTGATTACTACTACTATTCTTAATAATTACTATATCTATTATTACCTCTTCAGGGGGAATAGATTCTATAGAGCTTTGTAGGATAATAAAATATACTTAAGAAGTATATTTTTAATTAAAAAGCTTACTATTTAATATAAAATTTATATCTAAAGTTTTTATATTGACCTATATTTTAAAGGCTTGCCTAATCTAGTATAGTTATCTTATTATATTATTATTAAGTAAGTTAAATAAAATATCCTATTTATCTTTAGTAAGCTATAAATAGTATAATTTATTAATCTTAAAAGAGTTCTCTTTTATATTAAAGAATAGAAATAAAAGTATCTTATTATAGGTATTATAGATCTACTATTAAATTTTCTTTTCCTTCTAAACACTGTTAATCTATTATAGAGTAATCCTATATTAGTAAATTCACTCGATCTTATATTTATTTACCCTTTGCTTTTCACTATATATATACTTTAACTCCTTTATAAAATAGACAATATTAAGATAAACTAGAAAACTGTAAAAGCTTGATTTCCTCTGTGTACTATTATATTACTAAAGCTAGTTAATAATTATATAATTATTAGTAGATATTAGGTTAATTAGAGGATATAAGTATTTATATATATTTATAGATTATTATTTAAGTTCTATCTAAGTATTAACTAAATTAGCGAACTATTAGATAACATCCTAACTTTATATAGCTATAACTATTATAAAGATATAATCTAGAAGTAAATAGTGTTTGTGATTAGTAGGTATATAATAGAATATATTTACTTTATAGATATTTTTTATAGCTATAGTAAATTTTACTATTTCTACTTAGGATAATTTTAGAGGTCTTAATAATTATATTTAATAATCTACTTTTTTTCTTTTAAGTTAATTGGGTTTTATTTGGGATAGGTGTTATTATTTAAATATCCTATATTTCTTATAAATAGTTATAAGAGTAATTTCTTCTTTTAGAAGAAGAAAATTAATTAATATAATAATATAAGGGGTGATATTTATAATAGTATATACTTAGTTTAGCTTAGTAACTATAATATCACTAAGACTAATATAATATATTTCGAACTTAATATTCTCTTTATAAAGCTAAGAAAGTATAATTATTAGAGATTTATAGTAAATATATTAATCACACTATTTCCTAGACTAGTACTTCTAGATAAACTTTATAATTTAGTCTTTATCCTTATATAATATCTAAAGCTTATAATTAGCTAGTATAAGATTAAATAACCGGAAATTAAAATCTTCTTTATAGGTAATAGTCTTAGAATACTTGTTACTGATATACTAGTAGGTTTTATTTGTAACTTTGAGGTTAGTTTATAAAAGCTATTTCTCTGGATGGAGAAGACTGTTGTATTAAGATAAGGTATTTCTATTATAATAGAGAAATTTATCTTTAGGTAGATTATATATAATTTCCTTGAAAAACTTTTCTATTTCTATATTAATAGGTCTCTAAGGAGATTAGGAAAAGTTTAGTTATTTAAATATATATGATAGTTCGGATATAAGTAATTAAGTGTAATAAGTATTAGCCTTACTAGGAGTGTACTGGATGGTTGTATAGATAGGCTAATTAAGTATTATCTTCTTTTTAAGACTATTAATATTAATATTTAGATCTACTACAATTTTACTACTAAATTTAGGATCTTTAATAAATTTTATTAAGCTTAGAATAAGTTTTTTTTTTATACTATTAGTTATAAGTATAAAGTTTAGTTATTTTAGGATAGGGATAGGTATTAAGGATTTAAGCATATATTGTTAAATATCTAGTATAGAGTTAGCTCGAGATTTAGTTAAAGTTTAGTTAATATAGTTCCCTTTTATTAGGCTTATCTATAAGATATAGGCTTAAGTTAAGATTGGGCTAGTTATTCTTAGATTTTGATCTAAGGATAGAGGTATTATAGTTATTAATATTAATAATTATAATTATAAAAGAGTTTAGTATAATTACTCTAATAAAGCTTCCTTACTATTCCTAGATATATATATTATCTCTAGAGTATTAAGTAATAGGGTTAATAGTCTAGATATATTTATTATTATTATTATACTTAGGATTAATATTTATAAAGATTTTACTTATATATTAATAATCTCTATATAAGAGTCTAGTTATCTCTATAGGTTATTTAGTTTTTTAATAATTAGATTCTATAGATTAAAATCAGAATCTAATTAGTTAGTTTTGAAGATTAAAGTTTATAGATCGGGATTAATATTAGATTAGTGATTGCCTATTTACCTATTAGAAAGTTTAAGTGATTACTAGGTTACTTTTCCTGGAGGCTAGGTAGTTGTCTTAATTTGTTAATATTAGATAGTTATTTGAATTTTTTAATATTAGATAGTTGCTTTATTTTTATAATATTAGATAATTACTTTAATTTCTTATTATATTAAGTTTAACTATTAATTAAAAAGCTCTTTGAAATTTGATATAGTAGGGATTAATTAGGTAGTATATAGATAAAGTAATTGAAAATGTAGAGATAGTATATTTATATAGATATGATAAGAGATAAGGGGTACTTATAGTTATAAGTCGGAATTTAGCTATTAGTAATTCTTTATATAATTATTTTTAGTTAGTTATCTTATAATATCTTACTAATACTCTTGATATATTAGAATTTAAATTGGGGCTTATAGTGGATTAAATATCTTAAACTATCTATTTAATTTTTTTTCCTTCTTTAATAGACTTTATATCTAAGATTATAAAGTACTTACTATAATTTAGAAGCCCTATCTATAAATATTAGCTTGAAGAGTAAAAGTAAGATAAAATAGTCCTAATAGTAGTTTATAATTTAAAATTTAGTGGTCTTTGGGCTTAAATAGGAATATAGGTAGCTATTAATTTAGGGGTTATATTAATCTATAGTATCTTATTACTATATAATTTGCTCTATAAAATGCTTACTCTTAGACTTATTATAATAGGTAATTTTAGTCTATATTTATTACTATAAGACTATATATAATTATTATTGTAAAGGTTTGTTAGAAAATAACCTTTATCCTATTAAGCTATATATTAAACTTTATAGTATTACTTAGTATAAGATTTATTTTAAGTTTCTAGAAATAAAGTATACTTAACTTTATTTAAAATACAATATACCTTTTTAGGTATTGTAATAGGCTCTGATAAGCTTGAATGATATAAAAATATCTTTTAAGTTATAGAATTAGTAGTATAAGGTTTAATATTATAGTACTAAAATAATAATTAGTAGTTTTATTTAATTAATGACTTTATTTAAGTGTGTTAGGGTAATAGATTGTGAATCAGAAGCTTAAATTACTAAATATTTCTAATAAAAGATTTACTATATCTAAACATTTATTAAAATTTAGGTACTAAAACCTAGTACTTAATATATATATATATTTAGATCTCTAAATAAACTAAGAGCTTTTATATATACTATATAAAAACTAAATAGCTATGAGTAATGTAATAGTTATAATAACTGAAATTATAATAATTAAAGATATCTTTATATTAGTAAATAGGAATAGTAATTTATAGTAATAACTTATAAGGATAAGATTATAAGAGATAGTATATAATATAGGGCTCATATTTATAATATACTGTTTAGAGTAGAGAAATACAGTAGAACAAATAGGGTATTAGTTAGTTAAGTATATGTTTATTGTTATCCCTAAAATAGTATAATTAACCAGATTACTAAGGGAGTATTATAGGATCTGGATATTAAGAAAAGAAATTATTAAGTTATAATATCTTAACTTAGACTAGTCTATAAATGCTTTGTCTGTAGTTATCTAATACTGAGATATATAATAATTCCGAGGTTATTCTATTCGGTTTAGAGTATAGTACTAAGAAGATTAGCTTATAAGGGTAGAGCTACTTATCTTACTTCTAGAAGTATTACCTAATTACTTTCTATATAACCTTTACCTAATAAACACTATAGTATATCTTAACTAATATATTCTTAGATTGAAATATTATTTTATCTTATATTTTACTTATAGTATAGATTTCAGAGCTAAGGAATATCTCTTTTTATTTAAATCTTATCTAGTAAATTATTCTATTAAGTAAATCTCTTTTTAGGAGTATTATAGAAGAATACTTTATCTATAATAGATAATAGCTTATAGATTCCTATTAAGTTAATAATAAAGATAGTAAAAGGGTAAGAAAAGATAAATAGGGATATATAAGGTGTAAGATTATATGATATAATATATATAACCTAGTTATAGCTAAGATATAGTAAGCTTATATAGTATATAGATATTGTAGCTTACTATGAAATTTTATATATAAGTATATACTCTTACTAATATTCAGTGTATATTATTATTTAAATAGCTTACTATTTAGGTCTTATCTTACTAGGATAATAAGATCTAAATATAATTCTAAAATACTAATAGTATCTTTTTCCTTATATTTATTTTAAAATTAGTAAAATTAGATTTACTCTTTAAAGATAGTCAAAAGTAAGTAATCTTCTCTTCCCCTCCTTCTTATCTATTATATCCTAACCTAATTATTTACTAGCTCTCCTATTATAGTATCTTTAAAAGTATATTAGAAAGAAGAGATATTAATAAAGTTAAGAAACTTCTATAAGATAATATTATACAACCCCTATATCTATTCTATACCTTGATATTAATAGTACTATAGTAGTCTACTTAGGAATACCTAATGATTGATAATCTTAAAGTCTAGAATATTATAAAGTTTAATTATATTATAATAAAAAAATTACTATTAATAATAATATCCCGAGTAATAATATATAACTATTTAGTAGCTAGGTTTTACTAGAATGACTGTCTGATATAGGATATATTTAATATTAGAGCTTATAGTTATAGAATAGTCTTTATGAACTTTATAATAATAATTAACTAAGAGTATTATTTGCTAGAGTAATATAATATATATTCTTTACTATTGTAATATCTACCTAAGATTTAACTTTATTTATTTTATGTGTATATAATATATTAGGATATTATATTAAAACTAAAGTTTTAAATATAGATATAATATCAAATAGTTTATATACTTAGTATATCTATGTTTTAATTCCTACTCTCTTATCTTACTTATCTTAATAGTATTTATAAGCTACTCTCTAAGAGTACCTCTAATTATATTAGCCCTTATACTAATATTAGTACTAGGAAAGAGTTTATAAAGCTAGGGTAATTTATCTAAGAGCTCGATAGACATTTTACTATCTTAACCCAATCTATCTTATAGATATTAGGTTTTTATTATATCTAAAATAATATAATCTTATATAAAGAGAATATCTAAAATAATATCTCTTAATACTTAACTTATACTATTATATATTACTATACCTAGATTATACTAATAAATCAGGTGTTTTAGTTTTACTAATAGTTAAAATCCTCGATAATAGCAAAAGGGAAACTAACTAACAGTCAGAGTAATTAGTTAGTTATATTTTAGATTACTTTATAGTATTATATATAGATAAAAATATACTCTCTATTTCTCTGTATAGCTTTTGAAGCTATTAGAATATCTCCTTACAACTAATATAAGATACTTCTCTAGAGATTATATACTATCAAACCTATAATTTGTTAAAAGATTCTAGTGCTTATTTTATTCTATATATATCAAAAGATATAGTATAGAAGGCTAGTTTATTAAGACTTAATTATTGAACTATTAAGATAAACTTATTATCTATTGTTCTTTTATTAATTTCACTAATAAAAAAGTTATAATACTTAAGTATATTTATCTCTAATATCTTTATCAAGTCTAAATATTATTTTATATAATCAAAGGTATTAATAAACTATAACTAAGTCTTTAGGTTACTAATAACTTACTTAGTAACTTAAACTAAATCTAACTTAACAAAAAGGTTAAATATATAGACTATAATTTTATTAGAAAGCCTTCTTAACTAGCAGATTAATAGAGTAATAACAAGTAAAAGTAAGGTAAGATAAAGGGGTATAAAGTAAGTAAGTAAGATATCAAGAAGATAAGGTTATTATAAAAAATATTTCGAAAAAAGATATCTTAAGAAAAGATATTTTTATAAGAGATATTAGTAGAGATAATAAGAATTAAGCTCTTAAGATATAATTAAATAAATTAGCTAATTAATTTAGGGGTTTATAAGTGAAGACTTACTAAGTTATAGTAAGGGGTCTTTACTAATATCTTTTTTTAAGATATTTTCTTCTAAGATATCTTATATAATAGTATCGAAGGAGATATTACTTCTCGGGATATTAGATTAAGACTAGTGTAAATACTAACTAAACCAAATAGCTCACAAGGTATATAGCTTTCTAATATTTCTTTTTTAGGATTAGCTTTTACTACTAAGTTATATATTATAATGTAGGGGTTGGTAGATTAGTGTATCTTAACTTTGAGACTGACTTCTTTGCTACTGAACCTGTTAGAGTCTATATAATTCTTGTAGAATGTACCTAGAAAGACTACTGATTTTTGTTCTTTAAGAAAAAGAGAAAGAAGAACTATTAAAGTAATAGTAATTATAATAAATCTATTTTTATAAGTTAATAATTGTTTAGCTTAATTCTTACCTCTTATTCTTAGGCTTAAAGTACTAATAAAATTAGGAATTAGAAAGGTATTAAAATAGCTTAGAGGAAATAAGAAGCTAAGACTTAAGTTTCTTAAAAATATTGATCTTATTAATATTGTTTTTTAGTAATATCTAAAAGATAAAAGTAGTTAGAAGATTAATGAGCTCAATACTATTAAGGATATTAAGTTACTAGTTAAACTTTTTATATTAGGATATTATTTTACTTTTGTAGAGTGAGCTAATATAAACTATATTAAGTTACTTTAAGAGTACTAATACTTTAAGTCTAAGATATTAAGTAAAAGAGAATAATTACTTAAATTTATAATTAATAGTCTAGCTAAGGTTATAGTAAACTTAGGTAAGATAAACTTAGATAAAGTAACTAAAGTCCTTAGAATAAAGAATAAAATATTTATAAATTAGAGAGTTATAATGAAAAGAGTTATTAATATAATTAATATTATTATAATATATAAAATAGAAATAAGAGTCTATGAACTTTTACTATAATATAAGTATACTAAAAAGATTGTATGTGAATTATTTTAATTTTTAGTAGGGAAGAATATAACTACTAATACTAGTTATTTGATTTATAGATAGATAATTATTCTTAATCTGTATTTAGAGATTTACTTAAGTCTTATTTATATACTCTAAGAGTCCCTAGCTTCTGAAGATCTTTGTATTTCTTTTATTATATTTATATTAATTGGGGGAAGTAAAAGATTAATTAAGATTAAGGATATCTATAAAGTAATTAATATAGATACTTAGTTATTAGAAAAATATATCTTTAGAAAAGAAGAATATAACTAATAATTTAATAGGTAGTTAGTAATAATACTAATAGAAACTAAGGAATTATATTATAATTAGCTTAAATAATATAAGAGTAAACTTAATCTAACTCTTTACTTTAATCTCTATATATATAAAGTATAATTTATTATTAAGATTTTATATAATTTTATAAAAAGACTATTTATAATAATTAATTAACTTAATATATCTATCTTAATAATAGAGTAAAATAGTAATTCTAAGATACTCTTTTAGTATCTAATATATAGTACTTTAGTCGAACTAAAAGATCTTAAGATATTTAAACTCTTCTAGATCTCTAAATAATAATCCCTGAGATCTAGAGTTAGTAATAGTAATAAAACCTATTTAAAGAACTAATCTCTTTTACATGATTATATAGTAATTTACAGTTAGACAGTAAGCTAAGATACCTATACTCTTTCCCTTTACTAATAGATCTTACTAAGAGATAGATAGTTTTGATTATTATATTTGATTATAGCTTCTTTGACTTAGTATCCAGAGGATACAGCCTATAGAAAATCGGCTACTTACTACTTAGGCCTTCAGTATTTTAGCCTAATACTTCCTACTTAAAGTATATAAGCTTAGTAATAGAAGTTAACTTAGTATTGTACTTTATTGAATTCTATAATGACTAGATTATAGTAAAATAATCCCTAGATACTAACTCTTTAGAGTATAGAGACTAGGCTATTATTAAGTACTTTAATTATCTTTATATCTAATTATAGTAAATATTCTAAAACTACTTAGTAATTATCGAGATATTTATATTTAAGGTATTAATAATATTTACTTAGTTATATATTAATTACTCTAAGCTAATTAACTTATACTAATAATATATAAGATTTTCTAAGAGTACTTAATAGTAATTAAATCTTTTTTTCTATCTTAAAAAATATAATAAAGTTTAGTATTAACTTATTATATATCAATAA
>KV875329.1:0-37027 GCA_001879505.1 Calonectria pseudoreteaudii
ATTATAAAATAGATTAAATATATTAAGTTTAAGTAATATAAAAAATAATAAATAAGAGAATATTATATTTAGTAATAAGTCAATTAATTAAATAAATAATTAAAAGTAATTAAGTTATATTAAAAGTTAAATTATACTCCTAGTAATTATAACTCCTAAAAAGTTTAAATATATAGATTCTATTAGAGTAATACTAAGAATAAAAGTAAGAACTTTTTAGATTTAGTAATTATAGTAATTATAGTAATTACTTTAGTATTAAGTAATAATTATAATTATAACTACTTTAGTCAGCAGGTCACATAATATGGATATCTATAACTAACCCTATACTAGTGCTAGCAAGCTAGCTTCCGGATAGGTTAGCCTTAGACCAGATCATAACAGTTATCAACCAATACAATTATATTAAGGCTAATAAGTGGTTAAGTAACTAGAGCCGCTATAACACTAAGGAAATACTCTACTAAGCAATAAAACCTATAATAATAGCTTTTCTTTTCTTAAAAAATTAAGGCTCTTTTAATTCTCAATTTAATAACTTAATATAACTAATCTAAGTAATATAATAGTTATGAGCTTAGGTGGCTTAGTATATATTAGTAACTTCTACTAATATAATAATAATACTCTACCTATTTAGTATATTACTATTTTCCTAGAAACCTTTAACTTTAGTTCTTAAGACTTACTCTATAGCTCTAAAGAGTATATAATAAAAATAATTTTTATTATAATTAATAATATTAGTTTTCTTATAATAGTAAAATTATAAATAAAAGATTAGTAAATTAATTAGATCTTTATTCTTTATATTTATAGTCTATTATTAGGAATATAGAAATATATTAATTCTAAAGAAAAGGAGTAGTTAACTGATATATATAAAGAGCTATTAACTCTAACTTTTGAAGAGATAAAGAAAATTATAATAGAGTAATAAACCCCTTAAGAGTATAAGTAAGGAGTACTAATAAGTATAGAGGTAATTACTAGAGTTAGGCTTAAAATAGATATTAACTAAAGAAATAGCTAAAAATATAATAAAAGAGTTAAAACTAATGTATCTATTTGAACCTAGATTGTTTAAATAATAAAGATTATATAATATAATCTTATAATTATTAAAGTGATTAAATAGAGTAAGGAATATACTATTTAATAGCTTACTAAGTAAGTTATAGTAAAATTCTCTAAAGGATAATAGAGTATATAAGAAGAAATTAGGAGGCTCTATAGAGAGTGTCTTAATAATACTAAATATATAAATATTTAATTATAAATATAGTATTTTAAGTAATACTCGATTTAAGCTAGAGTTAAAGTATATAAGGTATTAAATATTTAAGGTTCTCTTGTTGTGAGTGATTTCTTTAAGGTAGTGGAAGTGTGGTTTTCTTTAGAGTAAACAAAAAGGTAATTCTAAAAGATTAAAGAAAATATAGAATTAGGTAAAGAAATCCTATCTCTAGAGTAAATAAGAGAACTATTTGATGTGACCCTACTAGTAAGAGGAAAAAGCTATAGAGTGTTCTTTATACTAGGTATAAACTCTAATAAGTTAAAATAAGTAAGAAATAATAAGTACTTATATAGAAGAAGTTTCTATAAATTTCAGACAATCTAATATATATATTTTTAATATACTCTTATAGGAAAGTTAAACTTTAAGCTTAGAGAGAATCTAATAGCTAAGAGTATTATTATAATCCTAAAGAACTTCTAAGACCTTAAATAAAATAAACTCTAAGAAGAAGTAATAAAAAATAAGTGGTTTAAAAGTGTATAGAGCTCTATAACTACTATAGGAAACTTTATAAGACTAAATATATTATATGTTATTTTTGACTCTATAATTTTATATAATCTTTAGTACTTAGTAATAGTATTTTTAATACTCGAAAGCTAAGTTTATCTATTCTTTAAGAGTATATTAATTAATAACTATAGTACTTTTTACCTTATTAATTATATTGAAAAGCTAGTTCTAAGAACCTTTATTAAGTTAGGAGGATTTATTAAATTAAACATAATATAATTTCTAATTATTAGAAAAAGTAAATAACTAATAATAAATCTTTTTATTAAGCTAATAGGTAAGTAGACTGGTTATTTAGAGCTATTAGATATTATTATAGTAGAAGGTTTTTATATTAATATTATCTCAAAAGCTCTATTATATAAAGTAAGTATATAGTATTATAGCTTTAATAACTCATTGTACATAGGATTAATAGATCAAAGTGTGGTTATCCTAAACTATATCAAGAAGTATAATATTACTTTCTTTAAATATAAGCTAATTTCCTTTTACTTATTACCTAACTAACTAATACTCTATAAAGTTATTTTAATTAGTAATATAGGTATAGTAATACTTATTAATAAGCTAGTTCTAAGCAGGCAAAGCTCTATCTACCACTATAGACCCTCTAGAGACTTCCGAAAGCTAAGGGAGGATTTAGAGGAATTATAGTATAAATAAGTAAGCTACTTAGGGTTAGAAGTACTAAGAAAGCTAATAAGGTATATATAGAATGTGTAAATTAAAAGAATAGTAAGAATAGACTGTAAAATATATATTCAAATATATACTAAGTAAATAATATTATATTGCTTATTAAGCTATTATTTTCTGAGATTATTTTAGTATATGTATTAGGACCTTTAAGACTACTCTAGAGTAAAGGACAGGTTAATCTAGCTTCTAGTTATTAAAGACAAATATAGTAATATATTATATACTTAGCTTATTATAAATAAGAAGGGTATTACTATATTTAATAAGTTATTCTAGTTTAAGAGCTAGGTAAAGAGGCAATTTAGGCTCTCTATTTGTATATTATAAAGTAATAATAATATATTAGTTATTAAGATTAGAAGTAAAATACAATACAAAGATTAAGTATATAGTAAAGGTATAGATTTAGAGCTCTCTTTAACTAAGACTTATAAGCTAAATAGTAGTATTAAATATATAAGTTAGGAAATTATAAATAAGTTAAATATAATATTTAATAGAGTAAATCTCTTAATATACTTATAATCTAAGAGTACTAGAACTACTATACACCTATTTAATATATCTTTAAAGTAAAATATAAATTAGTTATTATTATTAGAAATACTAGACCTTTAGTTTAGACAGAAAGCTTTATTACTAATAAAAGAGTATTCAATTGATCTAAGACCTGATTAGAGTGGTGTGTATACATATGGATACTATACTTATCTTTTAGTTAAAGGAAGAGTATTAGGAAATAAGAAAAGATTGATAAAAGTTAGCTCTAGAAGTTATATTAAATACTTAGTTAGCTATATAATTAACAATATATATAAGATCTAAATACTTTATTTAGATAAAATTATAATAATTTACAATATATAATTCAATAAGTCTATTTATTATAAACCTAATAAGGAATATTCAGTAGAGTAGACAGCTATCTAACTATTTAATTAAGTAGTCTAAATTAAGGAAGATAATAATAAAAAAGCTATTTATAATATATTACTTCTAGGATTATAAATAGTAGGTTTAAACTCAGGGGTAAAGGTACTTATAAGTAAAGAAATAGATAAGTAGAATATATAAAAGAATACTAAGTATATACTAAGTTAGATACTAACTAGACTTTAAATACTAGAAATAACTCCTAAACTAAAAGGTATATATACTAGAGATTCGGAAGAAGTTTAAATAAGTATAAGTTAATTATTATAAGTAAGTAAGTTAATAGATATAAGTATAATAGACTAATATATTAGGGAATAGTTATTAAGCTTAGGGGTAGATATATTAAAGTAGATAGACTAAGAGTTTTTAATATTTAAGTAATTAGAGTATAAAATAATAAGTTATTAAGTAGAGGAAATAGTAATTATATTAACTTTAATTAAAGATAAAAATATAATTATAATAGTAATAAACTTATTATAGATTTTTTTACTATTAGAGTCCTAGTTTATATATGGGAGAAGTAAAAGTAAATAGTAACTACTTCTAACTCCTAGTATATGTAGTAGTGTATACTACTAAGTAAAGCTTATATACTAGAGTAAGACTCTATTTTAAGAAAAGAATTAAACTTTAAATAAAAGAGAATTAAAGTCTTTAATTAACTTCTTTATAATTAATTATTATAAATTAGAATATAAAGATCTATAAAGTATTTAAATAGTATTTTCAGTGATAATAAGAGTATTTAAATAATAGAAAGTTATTTGTAAGAGTATAGTACTAAATTAGCTTATATTATATAAAGATGACTTTGTTAAGCTCTTATAGAATTAGAGAGAGATATTAGCTTACTTATTAAAAGAGTGGTTTAAAGAAGTTATATATAAAAAAGTTAAAATACTGATAGATAAAGGAATTTAGAGATAAATAGAGTATATAAAAGCTAGGTCTAAACCTCTGTTGCTTAAATAGGTATTTATATATAAGTTCAATTAAGATAGTATTCTAGAGAGAATCAAAGTATAGTTATATATATATAAAGACTTATAAGAAAGCTTTATAATTGAGAGTATATATACTATAATACTTATAGCATATTTGTTTTATATTATTATAGTTCTAACTACTTAATTTAACTTAGAAATTACCTAACTTAATATTATTAATATATTTATTAATATAGTAAGAGATAAAATAAGTATACTAATAACCTATAAGTTACCCGAGGGTTTTAAGTAAACTAGTATGTGTATTGAGCTTGACAGAGTATTGTATAGGCTAAGGGACTCGCTTTAATTATAGTTCAATAAGTTTATTTCGACTTTTATGAAGCTAGAGTTATAAGCTAGCTTAGAGGAGCCCTACCTATTTTATACTAAAGCTTGTGATGTATTTATTATATTCTTTATAGACAATATACTAGTCTTATATTATAAGAATAATATAAAAGTTACTCTGAAAATTATTTAAAATATTAAAGAAATATATAAAATAACTAATAAGAGTAATATATAATGGTTTCTAGGTATTAAGATAGTCAGAGATTGTACTAAATATAAGATTTACTTATCTTATAATATATATATTAAGAAAATAGTAATAAAGTTCGGTTTAGATACTATAAACACTTATCTAATAATATTAATTCCTATAATAGAGCTATTTAAACAAGTAAACTAAGTAATTATACTCGAAATAAAATTATATTAGAAGAAAATAGGTTCTTTATTATATATAGTAATTATAATTAGGCTAGATGTTGTGTTTGTAGTGTTATCCTTATCCTATTTTCTTATAAACCTAAGTCAGGAGTATTATAAAACTATAGACTAAGCTTTTTAATATCTATTTATTATGTAAGGTTTTACTATTTAATATAGATAGAGTATTAAATTATAAGCTATAGTAATTGCTAGCAATGCCTTATTTACTAACAATCCTAAGACTTAGAAGTTTTTATAAGACTATATTATTAGCTTATTTAGCAGACTAATTATATAGAAAGCTACTTACTAAACCACTATAACTATATTAATAACTAAAGTAGAACTACTTACTTTAGAATATATAGTAAAAGAGATAATAGGATTTAAGTACTTATTCAAAGAAATCACTTTTAACTTAGAAACTGGCTAGGATATATACTGTGATAATGTATAGTTTATTTGTTTTGTTGTTGAAAAGAGTAATAGAATAATTATATGTCTGTAATATATGGATATAATGAATATGTGGTTATGGTAGGAATATGAGAAGGGCTCTTTTGAGGTAATTTATCTGGAAATAGGGTAAATGCCTACTAATAAGCTTACTAAAGTACTATCTTATTAGTACTTTAAGTATTTTAGAGTATTACTTAATATAATAGATCTTAGCTAAATAAAATAAAAAAATAATAAACTAGAATACAGTTTAATTAAGAGTATATAGATTTATGTAGATTTAACTTATATAACTTATTAAAACAATTATTTTCAATAAACTAAGTACTCTATAAGCTAAAAGCTAGCTAATTTACTCTAATATATACTTAATAGCCTTACTGAAAAGCTCTATTACTTTAGTATAATACTTATTAGTACTCCTAGTAGTAGTTTTACAATTAGTAGTTTCCTGAATAACTAGCTCTCTATTACTTTACTTAAAAATAGAGTCTTCTTTCTTTAGTATCTTAAAGTAAAAGCAAAGGGATTTCTTAACCTAATTAGCTATCTATATAGATAGTTAGTATAGTATAAAGTATAGAGATTATAATACTAACTTATAGATTCTTTATTATTAGTAAAAGCTCAGATAAAGCAGTAAGTAAAAGGGAAGAGAGTATAGTAATTATATACTAATTAATTACTAAATAATAGATAGATTAAAATAAAGTTATATACTAAAGAATACAAATATAGTTACTAGTCTTACAAGTAGTATAATACTTAGAATAGTTAACTATCTAGTAATATATCTTTAATTTACTCTTTCTAGTAATAGTAAAATATAAGTAGTTCTTTAGAGAGAGTTAAGAAAAGCTTTAGTACTCAGAGGTATAATAAGAGCACAGGCAAGAGTAAAGACTATATCAAGAGTAATAATCTCAGTAATAGTAGTAATAAGGGAATAAAAGTAACAATAGGAGATATTAAGTAAAAAAATCTATATTTATAGATTAGTAAATATCTTATTCTAAAGCTTATAATATTAATTTATATACTTAGAAGGGGGAGGAAGATTAGTAGCTCTAGAGGGTATAAAGGGTATAGGGGGTATAGAGTTATTATTATTACTAATAGTAATATAGTAAGTATAAATAAACTAATATATTATTAGTAAATAGTCTCTTGATATTTTGAAGTTCTAAGAGTAAAAGAAATAATAATAGTATATTATTGTGAGTATATGTGTATATAAGTGAAAAAAAAAAAGAAAAAGAAGGGTTATTGATAGAGTTATTTAAGTAAGAAAGTAATTAATTTACTAATAAAGTAAGGGAATTTATTTATAAGGTACTAGGAATAAGGTAAGAATTAATTTTTAGTTTAATTTTACTTATAAGCTATCTTTAGCTTTATTTTATATTTATTTTAAATAATTATTTTATTTATTATTATATAAATTCACTAATATAAAAAAAAGACTATTTATAATATTCAATAGTTTTATATAACTAGGTAGTTAAATAGGAGATATATTGAGGCTAGTAAGTGGCTAAGTAACTAGAGCTATTATAATACTAAGGAAATACTCTACTGAGCAATAAAACCTGTAATAATAGCTCTTCTTTTCCTAAAAAATTAAGGCTCTTTTAATTCTTAATTTAATAGCTCAATATGACTAATCCAAGTAATGTGATAAATTAGCTTTAGTGAATTTTTATGTAAATAACAGAGCTTATATTTCTTAATTGGTTTGATAGTAGTACTAACTACAACTGAGTAATTAATATAGTAAGCTAGACTTTCATTATCAAATTTCATCTCCAAAAGAAAAGTATCTATATTATATATAGAGTTAGAAATTTAGTTTCGAATTTGAATATATAGCCCATAGCAGCAATAATGAACAAAGTTTGTGTTATGTGGTAGATATTCCTCTAATTTAGAGTGTAAAAAACATTAAATATTATGTTTATAACTTCTGTAGCAGAGTTTTTAGGTATTATTTTGATAAATGATATTTTTCTAGCCTAGTACTAGTTAAGTTTGTATTAAGGTGAATAAAAAAGTATATGATTGCAATACCTAGCATTACATTATATAGGTAGGCAGAAATCCGTCCCTATTATGGGATTTAGCTAAGAGCGAGCTACTATCTAGACCAGCTATCTTAGCAAAAGATTATTACGAGCTTAGGTCCTATTCTTGCTATAAGTGTTCAATTTTGCTCACACTAATTAGCTAGCTAAAGCGCATTTCTATTATATGTTAAAGCTAAATATGTACTGCCTGAATGCCTAGCTTTTTAGCTTGTGTAGATGTTTGTACTTTTCTAATCGCTAAAAGTTTAACTTCGCTTTAACCACAACAGAAGTCTTAGCATAGACATACAGTATATACAGGGTTTTTGGTTCGATCTGATCTTATGACTTTAATCCTATACTTCTCTCTTTTAACTATTACTTAAAATCTCACTTTAATTATCTGATAGTTATACTGTAGATAGTCCCTGCTGTTCTGCCTATCTTCCTAGTTCAAAGTCATTTGTTAACTCACTGACTTCGAAATGTAGCTACAAACTCTAGGATTTTTACTGTTTACAGGCATTCTCTCTAGAGGCAGGATACCTACAGCTAAGGCGGTTTACTACAAGCTCAACACTATAGGTATACTTATTTCCACAGCTTTAATCACTTAACTAGATTAACTCAGTTATATCACAGTAGATATTAAACAATTAGCGCACACGCTCGTTTACAATTTAATAATATTATATAATAGTAACTAAACTAGTATAATTCCTGGAATTCTACTTAGGTTTCTAGTATTAAGTCTAGGAGATTACTATTAGTAGAAAAGCAGTGTAATAATAGATACCTATATCAGTCTATCTTTCTGATAATAAATCAAAGCTTTAACAACCAATAACCAACAAATATAGATTATTAGAAGTTAATAAGTAATATGAGTTATAATAGTATTATAATAAAGGGAATTATACATCAAGTGGGCAAAAACCGTGATTTTATGTTTATAAACTACATAGTCTCCCTGGGTAATAATAACTAAAGCTTCTGGGGTATAATAGCTATACTAGCTATTGAAAACAAATTCCCCGACCTGCTAGTAAATCAGCCATAATGGCTAGTTTTAGTATAAGCTGTATAGATAACTTAAGCTAACCTAGAAAGACACAACGAGTACTGTAGCAGAGGTTTGAGATGGTAGATTCTATTCTCTAATACGGGATATAACTATAAGAATAGTACGTTTCATAGTAGTCTCTCTGTTATATATTGTATGTCAGTGAAACTAATGTAGCCTTTTAGCTATTGCAAATAGTTGCTTTTTTAATATCGGTACTCGGCTAACTCGATATACAAAGAATAATATATATATATAGTACACTGAAGACATATAAAATTAGCTATAGGGAGTTAACTACATTGACTATAATAGCTATTCGGTTTGGGATGGTGCCCATATCCCAAAGAACTACACAGATATCAATAAAACCCCATTTTCTTATAATACAACTATCTTACTCCAAGGTACAGTATTTATGTACAACTATGTAAGTCAATAATAACAGTATGATTTAAGAGTATGATAACTAACGATGTGGAAGACAGACGGTTCACAAAAGTGGAAAGATCGTATCGATAAACTATTGGATTCGATATTTGAGATATTCTTCCTAGATAGCATCGCCTATGAGGCTAGCTGCGAAGACTGTGTCGGTAATTGTAAAACCGATATGCTTTCTTTCAAAGGCTATATGCATAGATAGACAGCAATAGTAACCCAGGTTGCCCTATATACAAAGGATAAGATCTTACTAGTCCTCAAAACGTCGGCTCAAGCTGCTGTTAATCAGTGTGTCGGCGGCGAGTCAGGCCGGATGTGTGGCTTCTTCTGGAAAAACGGGACATATGTTGACCCTCAAACAGCTGGACTGGGGACCACTGGTGCTAGTGAACGAATGAATGTTCTTGCTGCCGTGTCAAGTTTATTAATCGATCAAGTTGCTCCGCCCGTAACGAATAGTACCGGGGGCACATCAAAGGGAGACCCGAACGCTGGGACAAAAAGTCATGACCAGCCGGTTCCGAAGCCCGTCACTGCCGCAGACAAAGTTGGTGCTGCCATACTGACTATCTTGGTCATTGGGGGTGGTATGTACACATTTATATGGATGTCTCTTGATACAGGGAAAGAGTTGGAGCTGCAGAAAAAGATCAACCCACCGGCCAGGCCAGAATGAGAAACATAATATATAATAAAAATATTAAGAGTTAGATACAAGAGAGCCGATCCTATATATTTATTAGTTTGACTTATTTATACGATGATAAACTCTAACCAATCTTACCAAATAGAGATCGACTTCAGCTCAGAATATTCTTCAAGAGCATATTTACCCAGCTCACGGCCCCAGCCGCTTTGTTTAACACCGCCGAATGGGACCCCAGTAGCAGGGAGAGGGCCACTGTTGATGCTTACAGAACCTGATTTCAGGAGGTTGGAAACACGCATCGCTCGGGCAATATTCTGAGTAAATACAGCAGCTATTTTAGGAACAACATTAGAAATCCTTGTCTTTCGAGTTTGTCTTTTTCAGACATGAATAATAATAAAAAAGAGCAAACTTACCTGCCAAACCATACTCAGAATCGTTTGCCCACTGAACCACTTGATCCTCGTCCTCAAACGTCTTCACTACTAGAACAGGGCCAAATATCTCCTGTTTGTAGATGGCAGCATCGTCTTTTGGATCACAGAAGATTGTGGGTTCAATCCAATACCCTTTTTGATCTTTTGAGTTGCCTCCAACAAGAAGCTTCGCATCTTTCTTACCTGATTCGATATACTCCAAGACTCGCTTATACTGAAGCTCGTTTGCAAGTGGGGAGAGGTTAGGAGGCGAACTGTCTGTGCCCAGTACTTTTCCTGATTCAGAGTATATTTCCTTCAACTTTGTCAGAAATTCATCGGCAATCTCTTTGTGGAGATACAGTCGACTGGTGGATGCGCAGATCTGCCCTGCATTCATTAATCCAGGAGCAGAGCACCTGAATTAACAATCAGTAACGTCCCAAAAAAAAAACGCTGTACTACCCACCAATGAACAGCCTGGTCCATGTCCGCGTCTGGGAAAATAATAGCAGGAGACTTTCCACCAAGCTCAAGCGTGACCCGTTTGAGATTACTCCTTGCCGCTGCCTCGATAATGTTACGGCCCACGCCGACAGAACCGGTAAAGCTAATCTTCCTGATATCCTTGTGTAGTGCTAACAGATTTCCGGTTTCCGCAGCGCCACTGAGAAACTGCACTACCCCAGGAGGGAAGCCTGCTTGGACAATCAAGTTACCAAGTTCCAGATACGAGAGAGGGGATCTCTCGGATGACTTCATGATTACCACGTTCCCCATCGCTAGAGCAGGAGCCGCTTTCCAGGCAAAAAACATGAGCGAAGCGTTCCATGCACAAACAGAGGCACAGACTCCAAGAGGTTCATGCTTCACAATACGCATGTAACCGTCCTCTACTGGGAAGCTCTCCCCCGACACTTTGTCAACCCATCCAGCGTAGTCTGTATTAGACCACGTCAGCATTGTATAACTCGTTCTTTGAAGAAGCGCATGACGAGCACTCACATCGAAAAACTTCCACAGCATTAGAAATGTCCATGGCTTGAACCATAGCAACAGAATTCCCCATGGCTAGTGACTCCAGTTCAGCGAGAGCCATAGCATTCTTTTCAATCAAGTCTGCGAGCTTCAAAAGCAATTTACCGCGCTCGGATGACTTCATGTTTGACCATGCTTCAGAGTTGAAGGCATGCAAAGCAACGTTGACAGCCCTATCAACATCTTCAGAGCCAGCAACATGCACATCTGGGGTAATTATGTCCTCGGTTCTAGGATTTATGACAGTGATTCTATCAGAGGACGTAGAGTCAACAAACTATCAGGCAGAAGTTAGCTTGAATCTGGAAAATCAGAACAGTCTTGGCTACCTACTGTATTGTTGATAAACAGCTGCGTTCTTAATGTCGCCATTTTGTTGTTAAATTTTCAGACGGAGGGATATTTTCGGGTAGTAAATGTAAATGAATAACTAGCTCTGCATGGAATCACATCTTAGAACCACCTGAGTGCCTCCTTATATATATGATGGCAGGTATGCGACGATTCCGACACGAGATTTACAATATGAAGATCTTGCCTTTCTCGGGCATGATGGCGTAGCTTCTGATTGGCTATACCAAGCACGGACTGACCCAGTCCTCCAAGAAGAGCTGCATGAATAGCGCTATTCCTCATTCGGATTGTTTGGCGGAGGCGTTTATTGGCTAAGACTTGGTCGTGTCGACCAATGGGGCGGATTCCAAATCAATCAATTCATTATTACCTTCAAGTCCAACTTGTCCAAGGCTTCGATCCATGTTATCGGCGTTCCCCGATCCATACACGCCCAGCATATCTCCAGCACCCTTATTACATATGGTAGAGGAGGTAGACGTATTTTTTCTGTGAGATATTCCATCGTTTCGCGTAGAAATCGCCTCTCTGTGGCCTCTCGCACATTTTGCCCAGCAGTGAGGATTGGTATGCCTGCGATATGCCACAGTCCACTGGTCTTTGCTACAGACTTGAGATTTTGCATTATCTGAGCTGTCCAAGCTTCCGCCACCAAGATGCATTTGGAATCAGATGCTCCGTGGTCTTGGCCGGACTCCGCGGAGCATGAGATTGGGCCGGTCCAGTCAGTCGAGATGGCACACAAGCTTGGGAAATAATGATGTAATAGTATCATTGTAGAAAGTCGGTGTGCTTCGGCCATATGTGGAATATCGTTTTGTAAATCCTTTATTTTGCGGTATCTTGGCTGTGCATTCCATGGATCCCAGGTCATGAGAAAGTTCCAATATTTCTGAGCCAAACTTAGATTTTGGCCTTGTTGCCCGTTTCGTATCGTTTGCCGGACCAAGAGGCCAACATGGCTCATGCAATGGAACAGTGATTCCCCCACCCCCAATAGGGGATCCACGTTGGTGTAGGGTGAGTTAGACTCGAGTTGAAACAGGGGAAATTTACTTGGCTCAGTTGGCTCTTCCTGGTCAAAAACCAGATTTGCTTGCACTTCTATCCAGAGGATAGCGTTTACTAAGACGTCGGCGACCTCATGGCCGCTTCTTTTCAGCACAGCAACCAGGCACTTTGCGGCATCCAAGTGGGTAGGCCGCGAGCTGAACTGGCTAAAACAAGACTGTAAGGCATGTTAACATGGTCTACGCCGTGGAGCTTTCCTGATCAGCACAGGTTTTGAACTTACTTCGGTCAGAGCTAATAGAATGACAGTGTATAACAAGTTGGGGCTTAGCTGATCCACACTTAGATTTTGTCTCAGTAAACTGCATGCTCTGGCTCTAAACTCCCATGCAAGGCTTTGGTACAGCTGGTTACAAAATGAGGCCTGAATAGCACCAGCTGATGCAATTCTATAAAGCAGAGCCTGGTCGCCAGCTACTTGCAGTGCCAAACTACGCCCGAATGGGTTTTGCTCGCCCTGGAAGATTGTCATGTATGGAGCCACATGGTCAAAGTAGTGAGCCACACAGACTTCAACCTTTGCTTCAGTGTCAAGAGCGCACATCTGGAGCAAGGGTAAAGGCATGTTTGTTTTCAATTTGGCAATTTTGCCAGGGCTCGGTCGAGGAAATGACGTATGGACCCACCGAAAGGATGCATTGGCATTGCAAGATAACCCTCGCTTTATACATTGGGTACAGCCGCCTGCTACCTTATCACAACGAAGGTGTCGTTTCTGGCAGTAATCACAGCGCGACCCTAAGAATACCAAGGTCAGCAATTAGTACATTAAGCAGCAACAAAGATACGTGCGGGCCTGAACTCACGACTATCCCTCACAATCCTCGGCGGGAGCCTGAAGTGAGATGCTCTATGTCCGTAATCCGGGGCAGTTGCGGGGTCGTCTGCCATGGTGTGGGTGTTTGTCTTGTCGATTTACGAGCTGGTGTGCAGATGCAGAAATCCTGGGTCTTGTGGACCAGACGCTTTGGGGAAGGGTAGGTTAATAAAAAAAAAGTCCGGATTTTTACAATACGGAGACCCACTACATCCGTGCGGTAATCAACTAGTTTAGTCAATGTGGGGACACTATGTCGGTCGGACGGACATTCGACAAAATGGGTCGTATTGGGCAAACCATCACTTCACTGACATTGTAGGCGTAATACAGCATGGACGGGAGTTGATGCGGATTAAACAGATGGGAGCCATGGTTCCGGACAGAATGGCTTGGCACGGTATTCTTCAGACTTAAATACCCCCTAATACTTCCCATGAACATATTTTCTCATCACACTCACCCACTCACACACCAGAAATACTTCATTCAAAACTTATTCTTCATCACTCAATGCATTCCGCAAGCATCCTCATTTCATTTTCTTGTCTAGCAATGGCAAGCAAGATTGGAAACACCACGACCAAGTCTCGGGAAGGTCGAGGCTGGGATTTTGAAACCAACAGTATCATTTCTGGGCTGTCTACCAGCTCAGTTAAATCTGATTCTAATACGGTTGGAACTAACTACGATGTCATCGTAATTGGTGCTGGTTTTACGGGCCTCTCTGCCGCTCGAGATCTTTCCCAAAAGGGCTCCAACGTGCTCCTTCTCGAGGCTCGTGACCGAATTGGTGGGCGCACCTGGACTGCCCAGGGCAAACACCACGAATACGAAATGGGAGGTGGTTGGATCCATTATTTGCAACCCCACGTCTGGGCCGAAATGACTCGATATGGCTTATATGACGTTGGTACTACCATGTCCTTGGATTCTGAGACTGTACTCACTATCAATCGACAACCACTCAGTCTTGCGGATGCAGATAATACTGCTTTCCGTTTGACTGCGGAATTTTTCAACGCAGATGGTCAGTCTGGCCGTACTATTTTCACCAATCCCTATCAGCCGCTGAAGAACCGCGACTTGGTGGCCCAGTGGGACATCAGTTGTGAGGAGCGCATCAATCGCATGAATCTCACGGCAGAGGAATCAGAGACCCTCGGTTACTGGCTGTCTACTTTTGGCTTGACAGATGTATCCAAAACAGGGTTCTTGAGCATTCTTCGCTTGTATGCTCTGAGTGGATTTGACTTTGCACAGCTCCTCGAGATGAGTGGCAGATTTAAAATCCCTGGTGGGACCACAGCATTGGCCAACGCGATGTATAGCGAGTTTAATGGCGCCTCGTTGTTTAGCCGCAACGTGACCTCAATTTTATCCAAAGCCGACAGTGTCACTGTTCTTACAGAAAATGGCGACGCCTTCACCGCGAAACATGTGATTTGCACTTTACCTATCAATGTACTTGCCGACATCACAATCAATATCCAGACCGAGGTTCCGTATCAGAATATCACGCACATCAACCAGGGTGGGAAAATTCATCTACACACCACAAATTCCACCTTCAAGTCATTTGGAGTGTCCAGCCCAGATTCCATGAACATCTTTGGCTTCTCTGAGTCACGCAGTGACGCTGGAACCAACATGGTTGTCTTCTTGTCCAGTAACGCTCCTCTCTCAAGCGGGATTGAGGTCAACAGACAAAGGGTTCTGAACGAAACACTCTACAACATTGTTCCACCTTCCGTGGATGTCGGAGAAGTCAATGGCTTTTACTGGCATGATTGGCGAACTGATCAGTTTTCTAAGGGAACGTGGGCGGTATATGGCCCTCAAATGCTCTCTAAAAGTCTGGGACAGCTTATGGAAGGAAAGAAGCTTAGTGATCGTGTTATTCTGGCCAGTTCTGATTTTGCTAACGGATGGGTGGGATATATTGACGGTGCAATTGAGGAGGGACGCCGCGCTGCGTTTCAGCTTGTTTAACGAGTACTGAATGCTTACTTGTCAATCTTTAATTCAGTTCTTGATTGGTACCGAGTCTATCCCTTAGTGCAAAGAAAAAAATCTTTTTGCATTAACACGTACATGGTCTGACGTTTTCCTAATATTTGCCATCAATTTCCTTTTATTTTTCGTACTGCTAAAAGAACTTTTCCAAGCACTCTCCTATGCAATCTTACAATAGGGAACAAGTAGAAACTATAAATTTAGGTCCGAAAGCGGGGCCAGATTTACTAACACTGCGGTAATAAGAGATTTTATTGAGAGCTCTGCCATGCACGATTCTACTGTTGTTCGATCGTCAATGACTGCATGAATATCCCACATGAGCACACAAGTATAAGTACATGCCTGATAGTTTGCGGCTTGATCGGACCTGCTTGCTTTTATTAGTTGAGACTGTGTACACGTATTTGAATGCATGTTAACCCGGATTTGATCTGACCCTGGAATAATCCAATCCTATGACTGTCCATACTTAATATCTAATCATCTGCCATTCATCTACGTTTTTAACAGAAGAATAGATGAACCGCAGAAAAAATATCATCTTTTGTGATACTCAAATTTGTTTTCGTATTTTTCTTTTTTTGTTTGTGGTTTTCTTTTCGTTTTAATCTACTACCTTGTACAATAAAGAGATAGTTTGCTGGGCGCCATGGCTGAGGGAGACGCGGTTCTTTGCGAGACGTCGGACGTTTACGCCAAAGGACACGCACTGTCACACTCACAGGTGGTCTCGATAGCCTCAACCGATAGTCACAATGTAGGTCAGATACACAGGATAGCTGTTATTATAAAAGGAGTAAAAGGAAGATTGTCACAGCTACAGTCAGCCCTAAAACACTATACTAAATAACACATGAGCCTGTGTTATTAATCTATTGACCATAGGCCCTGCTGGGCCCGGCCAATTAGCTATCAAAGCCAAGGCTTAGTGGTCAAACCTTAAGACTCTGAAGCCAGAGGCTACCTTCAACAGCCGCCTCTAATAGCTAGTAACAATAGCTATACATTTTCACTATCACTTGCACCTATTAACACAGCTATCCAAGTGACAGTTATGAGCCCGGTTCGTGCACATGCCCTGCGCTAGCACAACAAATTACTGTCACGCCTGATTCGATACCCGACCTTTAGCCGCCGACTACCAATTCGAACCCAGCATTTGGGCTCGACACACAACAACGGGCAACACGCCCTACGACCAAGCAAGCCGACAGCGCAGCCACAGCCTGCCTCGCACCGCTATAAACGCCGCAATGGTGCAAGAAACACTACTGATCACACAGATCACCACGACCAATCGCGCTAATCTGGGGGGGTATGTCAAATGGATATAGGGCACTATTGCACTACGCATTAGCGGAGTGTCACTTCACTTTTGCCGTAGCCGGCAATGTGACACGCACGCGATAGTTTCATTGATATCAATATGAATTTACCTCGAGCCGCTATTTGGGGGAGAAAAAAAGCAAAAGATAGATGAAAGTAGTATACATTCTTTGTGCAGATCTGTCGCAAGAGTTATCCTCAGAGATCTTGAGCGGAACTTATTAATAAAACTCTTGGAATGGGGGAGGGAGGAAATAATATAGAAAACCATACACCATACACTAAACCCTTCAGACAACAAGTCCGGTTGTAACCCTCCCAGTTATGTGTTGTGGCTGCTTTCTAGGTTACTACTACAAGTACAAGTAGTGCCTATTACAATAATGATAATAATAATGACTTAGAACAACTAGATCGAGATAAGCATTGTAAACATTATGAGATCCCTTGGATCAAATAGTCCCTCTACAAGGAATCTTCAAAATACGGCTAAAAACTATCAATTGAGATGAAGCTAGTATGGTAACCAGGGCCTTTTCTCACCAAATCCGGTGTTGTGACCGGCCCAATAGTTTATCCGTCATACCCTACATCTTACCCTTGTCAAGACCATTACTCTTCCCCGGCACACTCTCAATAATAGCATTTTACAAGCGACCCGAATCACAAGACAGCGAGAGCATACTTCGCTCCGGACCTTTGTAGCCCAGTGTTACCGTCGATCTCGTATTTTTTGGTACAGATATAGACATTTGTCATATTGTATACTCTGCCTACTTAATATATAAAGAAAGTTAATCTTTATACAAGTATAAATAGACGACGAGAAGCATATGATCAAGCAGCTGATGATTAGATTCCCGCTATCCGGTTTATGGGTTTCTGATAAGACACCTCTAGGGCAGGTAGAATTGCACTTTGTAAAATTGGCAAAGATTACTGCGTCACGAACGACTGGGCAATCCGCAATCGACTGATATACTATATTGAGCAGTAAAAATCATTATCACCACAATATGTTCCAGTTTGTGTGAAATGAGCAATTAGGCAAGACATGGCGAGAATACATAGTAAATTGAAGATATAACACAACGTGGTATGATTCCACTATCTATACACCGAATACAAATATAACTCGGACAAGCTATAAGCGTTTTGAGTGTCTCACCGCACAGTTCAGTTATCAACCATACATACCCTAGGCTTCGTCTTGATACGGATATGCCAGTGTTGTTAAATTTGATCCGAATCGGCCTAAGTATTCTGGGATATTCCAGGATTTGCAGAATCGTCCACTTAGCCGATGTAACTTGCCTAGATTGGCCCACTTACAGGTCGGAATAGCATGCTCAATAGCACTGGTAGCGAAGACCATCAGAAGTGTGCTTGCAATATGAGACAGGCCCGAATAACACGCCCAAGTCAGCCAAGACATCAGCATATATAGTTAGTTCCTTACTATCCTTGCGATTCTCTTAAGATACACATTGGCGGTATTTCTAACAGGCTATCATTATTGCCCTTATTTTGGCTATACTTGTTGGGATTAGAGAATTGGGTTTAGGGATATAGGTCTGCTTGCCGGGCAGGTTAACAGTTAACCTGAGTTGTAACAATAGGAATACAATCCATATAAGTTGGCTCCATTGCAGAAAAGAGTTAGCGAAGAATTTCTCATGCTACACCATGTAAGGAAACCATGGCGAACCAATCAGCATGCCTCGTGGGAGCCTGATTTGCTATACCAAGCCCCGAAGAACGGTCCATCGTACCATCCTCACGCACTATATTTGGGCGTTTTCATTGTTGGCAGCATTCAATCAATATCTATCTCTTTTTGTAGCTCTCGCGGTGATTCTATTCGCACGAGTATAATTCTCAAAGGCCAACAGAATTTTCCTCACCCCAACAAGAGGCGTGCGTGCGAGTCACCGCTTGTACCCAATCGGATTGGACATTTCAGCCAGATGACAAGCAGAGTGAATGGTCTTTGCAACGACACGAAAAATTTCGATTCAAACATAATTAGCCTCGAATGCTATCATTACACAATTACTAATGGGTTCGTTGTTTGGTCGACATCTTACTTTGATAATTATGACAAGAGCCACAAGTGAAAAACCAGTGTGGAGAGACGTGCAAGAAAAGCCACCGCAATATGTTCAGAGCAGTTAATCGGACAAACTTTTGGGGACAAGGGAAACGATGAACCCATATTCCAAAATTTCCGGACCACACGCAGCCTGGCGGTACATTTTGTATCTGCACATGCCATTCTCCATCGACCAGCTCCACATTAACCCTCCTTACAACCCAAATACGGGTAGTCCCTGAGCGAAAAACAGGCAAGATGCTAGGATTGCAATGGCCCAACTGTGAAAACTTGGGGAGTGCGTCCGTTACGGAGCAAACGTGTTATTTATTTTTATTGCATTGAGATCAATGCCATTCATAGTCAAAATACAAACCCTACTGCTTTAGCTTACAGTGACTTGGCAGCAGGTCTGAAGTTTAGCGACTAGTCCCAGGACTGTGACTACACAGCCATCAGGCATAGTTAGGAATACTTTGACGTCTTCCCCTGGATCTGAGTCAGTTTCACCAAGCATCCACTATCATACAACAATATTTACAATACTAGACAAAGCGTTGGCTATTCCCCAGCTATTCCCCATGATTCCAGTGAGAATGACCAAAACAACAGCAGAGAGAATACCGAGAGCCAGTGAAAACACATAACGCAGCATTAGCATAGGTTTACCGTCAAACTTGAGCGTAATGGTCATAATCATATAGGTTATGGGTTAATGCTACAATCAACAGGTGAAACAGACAGCCACATCAGGGGCGACAATACCATTAGTAATATTATACAAAACAAAACCAGGAATCAGATAGATAATACTGTTACTAGCAACAATATAAGCACATCGAGCAGGGAGATACTTGGTGACCCTGCGCCAGTTCCCAACAGACTTATTGACTACTTAGCGCCGAACACTATGACTAACCCCCAGACATCGGTTTGAAACAGAGACCATTGGGCCAAGGGACAAAGAATAAAAGATTGACACTGTGATTGATACATCCCGAAAAAGAACCAGAACCGTGCACCATCGTAAGTGCCACCAAATTAGGCGCTAAAAGGCACTGTCAACAAAGTCTATATTAAGAGAAGCCACCCCAAAATACCGGACATAGAGCCAATCGGGGTATTCATTCTTGCAGAATTGGAGAAGTCTACCCCCGAGATCGGTTACGGCTCCATTAAATACCATTAGGTCTGGCTGTGTAAACCCACATATACAGCCAGAAAGGTTAGTAAGTCTCGCAGAATCACAGAGGCTCGTTTCCGAGATCAATTACTAGACTGGCTGACTGTAGAAGCTGGTGTTATAGTCGAGGTTCGCCTTTAGTGGTGGGTAGTTATAAGGGAGTCCGGGACTGTGACAGCTGGTCCCAAGCTTACTGTACAATGGACCTTTATTATGACCCGGTTTAAGACTAGCCTACCTAAAAGTCAGGCTGCCTGTAACTTTCTGGTCTTAAACCCAATTGTCAAAGAAGAAAGTGGGGCGAAGTACCTGTAAGGAAAACCGAGGGGTTTGTATGCTCTTCGAATAAGAGTTGTTCTGCTTGGGACTGGGGGCATAATCGCTTCTGATTGGTCCTGGCATAACCCGAATTTGTATCAAATAGGTGGCTGAAATGTAAAGAAAAATGTGCTTACGCTTGGTGAGAGCAATGCCATGCGGGTTGAGATAGCCTTCTCTTCTTCGAAGAGCTACTTTGTGCAAACCTCGTGAGTTTACACGCCCCCTGCATTACAAGGCAGAAGTAAGGGCTTAGGACCTGACCGCTATATTCGTGATCACGCTCTTTGTTGTCCACTGCCGCATCAGTGGGACTTTAGGTTCGCTAAGGAATGTTCAACATTCAAACACTGGAATGAAAAAGTCCCACACATGGACAGCTAATCCTGGGCTAACTTACATTGCCATGGGCCCTGTAGGGATGACATTATCTACCGTCTTCGGAAAGAAATGGGCTTTCGTTGACTAGTATCGGGCCGAAGCGAAAAGTAATCTTGGAGGATGTCAGCTGATTCAATGTAGGATAGCTTCCACGAAGCAGAGGTAATGTCGCAAATCGATTTAAAGGTCATGTCGTACACATTTTCAAGCACAAGAACCAATACCCTTTGTACCACTACACCTCACAACCAAAACCTGAATTTAAAATAACAATCAAACTTGACATCATGTCATCGCTTGACCAGTCTCCGGAGCGGGCAACGAATACCATTGCTCAACAAAACAAACAGGTTCAGGAACTGTTGCCGTTCGCCGATACGACCGACTTCATGAACGCAGAATATGGTCTTATTAAAGATGTCCAGCCCCCTAGCAAAATATACAATCTCAAAAAAGAGGTTGTATGGGACAGTGAGAGCTATCGGTTTCTTGAAGGGAAAGCGCCAGACACGGCGAACCCAAGTCTTTGGAGACAGTCGCAGCTCAACTCCAAATATGGCCTCTTCTGGGTTGCCAACAGGATCTATCAAGTCAGGGGACTAGACTTGTCCAATACAACTTTCATCGAAAGTGACAACGGAATCATCGTCATCGACACTCTGACGTGTGTTGAGACAGCCAAAGCTGCGCTTAAGCTTTATAGAGATCATCGTGGAAATAGGTCAATCAAGGCCATAATCTATACACACTCCCATGTCGACCATTTCGGCGGCGTCAAAGGCATGGTTACAGAGAAAGAAGTTGAATCCGGCGAGGTCAAAATCTTTGCACCAGATGGATTCATGGAGCATGCAGTGTCTGAGAACGTGTATGCCGGGACCGCAATGGGACGTCGCGCGGTCTATATGTATGGATCAGCCCTATCTAAGGGCCCGAGTGGTCAGATTGGCTCCGGACTTGGGCAGGCAACTCCAACCGGAACGGTCTCGCTTATAGCTCCAACGCACACGATTACAAAGCACCATTGCGTCGCGGCTGTTGACAATGTTATGATAGAGTTCCAACTTGCGCCAAACACTGAAGCTCCTTCGGAGATGCTGATTTATTTCCCTGAGCTCAAAGCGTTGTGTGCATCCGAGGATGCCACCCACACTTTCCACAATTTGGTAACCCTGAGAGGAGCCCAGGTGCGCGACTCACATGGTTGGTCTCAATGTCTGACAGAAACAATCTCGCGCTACGGTCGCAGGACAGAAGTCCTCTTTGCCTCCCATCACTGGCCTACATGGGGAACTACAGAGGTTTGCGAGTTCCTCACCCAGCAGCGCGACCTCTATGCATACGTGCACGACCAGACGCTGCGCATGATTAACCAAGGACTCACCGGCATGGAAATCGCCGAGCGCATGGTCCTACCCCCGACCCTTCGTCGAGCCTGGCACGCCCGCGGCTACTACGGAACCGTCAGTCACAATGTCAAGGCTGTCTACCAGCGTTACATGGGCTGGTTCGATGGGAACCCAGCTCACTTGTGGGAGCATCCTCCTGTCGAGAATGCTAAACTCCACGTCAAACTCGCCGGCGGCATTGATAAACTTATTGAACATGCTAAAACGGCGTTCCAGGACGGTGATTTCCGCTGGGCTGCCCAGCTTCTGAATCATGCCGTCTTTGCCCACCCGAAAAACGAAGAGGCTCGGAAATGGCTAGCTAACACGTATGAGCAATTGGGATACGGCTCTGAGAGTGGCCCTTGGCGCAACTTTTACATATCCGGAGCTACCGAGCTGCGAGAAGGCAAATTTGAAAGCACGGGTAGTTCCTCACTTGACGTGATTATGCAACTTGAACCCACGATGGTATTCGACTCTCTTGCCGTCCAGATAAACGGCCCTGAGGCGTGGAATCAAAAACTCAGCATTGAAGTAGTTCTCACCGGTGAGGAGCATATCCGTTTCCACGTTTGGCTCTCGAACGGAGCTCTTGTGTATCAGCGTACCTGCTCCGTTGAAGCCGATGTGAAAATCACCACAACAACCAAGAGTCTACCATTACTTATAGTGAATCAACTGAATGTCGAAGCTCTTGAAGAGGCGGGTATGCAAATTGAGGGCGATAAGTCTGTCATTGAGCGCCTAGGCCAACTTTTAGACCCAGGTAATCCAAACTTCAACATTGTCACCCCATAATTCAATTGATTGGATTGGATTTTGTGTTGAAACCGGGGACAATAGCCTCCATCAAATTTAGTACAAGGTAGATTAGGTGATCTATTAGGTCGGTTTCAATACCATATTCAGTAGGATAAAAGGCTCTGGTCAGAATACGAGAGACCCTATGCAAGCCTTATCTTAATACCAACATCTACCCTGTATTTTTGTGTTCCTCTTCGACAGATCGTTCAAGTAAGGTTATTCAATGGTTTTTATAATATTTATTTAGGTTTAGCCATAGCTACCTACGGCTCACTTATTACGCCCTCACAGCTTTAATAATAGCTGGACTGAGCTACATTTGCTGTTCAGAAATTACATTTCATTTCTTGTCATGTTCGGCTCGGCGTGTGGTTGTTCTAGAAATCAAGAGGAACAGCCGTTCCTTATTTTAATTTGATATCAAGTGTCGAATTTTGAATAATGCACTTTTAAAATTGTATTCCTCAGGAGGTATCACCTGAATTATAAAAATATCGATATCTTTTGGAGTAGTCCTACTCTTTCTTCTAAGTATACAAAAGCAACAAATGCAAAGACAGGCTATAGCATTGGCAATATCCCCCCTAATAAAATTTCTTTTTAGTAATATACACATAGCAATCAAACAAGGAACATTTTGTCTATCTCTTTATTTAGAGGGTAACTAGCTCTTTCCATCCAATGGTAAACTGGACCACTCCTCTCTCCTGTCTCCTGCGGCACCTGGCCAAATACCCATCCATATTTTTCTCAGTTCATCAGAACCCTCAAAATCCTCTCTCAGTAGCTCGCCATCGCCCCTTCTCTTTTCATTGATGCTTCGAATAACAATTTTCTCGTCTTTTTGTGGCCGGGTGCAAATCCAAGATTGGCCGATCCAATCTATAGCCATTTGAGTCAAGTCATCCACCGAGCCTGGCCAAAGGCCGCCTAAGCCACTCGGCTCGATTTTGAGATACTCGAGAGAGTTCTTCTCGCCATCTACTAACTCAAAAATATCTTGAGCAAGCATTGAGTCGATGGCAGAGTTGATAAGCATTTCGCGTACTGCAGAGCAGGGAATCTCCATCTCATCAGTCGTAAACACCTCCCCATATATTTCGTTTCCAGGATCATACAGGTACGAACTGAAACAATCCAATGTTAATGCAACTAGTCTGAGCGACGGTATTCGGCCCAAATTGCGATAAATGGCAGCTTCGTTCACATCCCCTGCGGTTCGACGTACTGATAGTTCAAGTCGATCAAGTTTGCGGCATGTCCGGACGAGCTCTCTTGTATGATAAACAGAAATTTCGAGTTTTTCGGGATATTCATCAGCAAAGTAGATGTATTTAGGCATCAACTTTAAATTTTCCAATGTCTTCCCGTGTCGCTTCAGTACAGCGGTGAAGGTATTCTCGTCCAGGGCCCCTCCTAAGTCTAATGTTTGCAGAGGCGGAAGACTTAAAAGCAGTAAGATTGTGTCCTCGTTGATAGTTTCATAGCCGCTGTTATCTGATTGTGTTTCAAGATACAATCTGAGAGAACGAAGGTTTGTGAAACCGACAGTTTGAGAAATCTCATGCAGTAACTCGACATCCTCATCCCCCGAGTCTCCAGTTATGATTAAGTCGACCAGTGCTTCAGGGCGGGTCAGTCGCACCCACTCTCTGACCTCATATGGATCACAAATCAGAGTTTCGAGATGCCCTTGCGATGTTTGGTTGACGTTGGTTGTTTCGTTCCCCAAAAATCCGGTCCATTGAACGCTTTGTACGGGACGAGAATAACGTTTTGGGGGCCGACACCATATAGCCAACGAGCGTAGGTTGGGAGCCAGCCCTGCAACCATGGATTTCAAGGCTGCTTTATTCTGGCCCGGGTTGCCTCTACCATCAGTTTCGTGATATATTGAAGCCACGCTGTGAAGGCTTGGCGAGGTAGCGAGCTTATACTCGTCAGGGTCAAGATTATGGACATAGTCTTGATGGTACAAACTGCGAAGACTAAAAGTGTGGATATGAAGTCGAGTTTCAGGAGAATTCTGGTGCAAAAGGTCTAATAGGCAACGAGGGAATTGCTCGGTACAGGCATAAACCAGGTCAGTCAGGGATGTGAGCTTCGAAATGAAATCCGCTAGTGGACGCCACGATTCATTCAGCTGATCCTTTGTGGGCTCATCAAGAGGTGCACTGAAGGGATCAAATAGAGGCGTGTCCTCTGGAGATCTTGGAAGACGGCAAAAATCGCCAAAGTCATCCAAGACATTGTCATCATGCGTCATGGAAATTGTGCTTCTACTGCTTCTCCTCCTAAGCTCATTCCTGGCTCCCAACATACTCCCTGTAAGCTTGATTTGGCGGAGATAACGAGGTTGGTCATTGCTCATGTAGTGGAGGTCTTCAAGTAGTTTCTTGGGCCCTGATATGCGGAGGTGAAGACGCCGGAGCCGGAATCTGACGGCACCTGCGGCGCATAGAGTGGACACGAGAGACAAAGCAGCCAGGTCTTGTCTCAGAGGATCAGGCTCGGCCAGGTACTCGCAAACATTTTCGAGCAAGTGTAAAGGGAGCTTTTCAAGAGATGCAGGCTCATTCTTGGCCGTGGCCTTGGCGTCCTTGCCTTCAGACATTTGCAGATGCTGTGATGATGTTTGTTGTGATGCCGCATTACTTGCATGAGCAGAAGAAAAAACTGCGGTGTGGCTGGAGTCGCCCGGATAATTGTCGGAACGTGGCATAAAAAGCACGGTGATGGAAAAGCGGCGGTGTAAACAACCAAAAAAGAAGCATGGACGTGACACAAGATTGTGCTGCTGCTAATTATTCACCATGAAATGGAATGGAAAATAAATGAATCATTGCAAGCCGTGGGTTGTGGGGGGTTCAAATAGCGTGAATCTTAAATTTGGGCCTCATGAAAATTGGCTGGCCGGGTATTCGTGAGGTGACATCCAGTTTACGCTTCCAAGCCCCACAGGGTTGAGTGTCGTAGATTTGCATCGGTCGCGAAGCATTCGCACTTGTTTGGCTGCGAAAGGAAGTGGAGAGTTGCGAGCTGCATATCCAATGGCGACCAGGTGAGCTAGGGTTTTTTTTTCTTTGCTCAATACCTGCAGGCGCTAGCGGCTATGAGGAGCGCTTTGACGGATGCACCATGCGATGGCATGACTCTATCGCAAACTGTGTCGAACGAGTCCCTGCAATGGCGACAGGCCGCGTGAAGTGGGAACTCGGTGAGCGGTTCAGTTGGGGTCCACCAGGTGTGAAGTCAGACTCCATCACTACCTGGCTTTTAAATCCCAATACCTCCACCAGTGGTTTCGCAATAATCTCCCAAAGCCTTTCCAACAACTCTGTATTCATGAACACATCATCCAGACTTTCTGCCCTTTCCTAAATATCAGCAACTCTTAAATTAGGTAGTTTTAGGATTCTTAGTTTAGTTTTCTCAATGAGTTTTCGCACCGCCGCTCCTGTTCTCCGATATCCATTGCTGTGTTCATTCCCGGTTTGTCCTAGCTGGTCTGCTAGATGTAGATGCTCCACCGATGCCGTATCAAGACAATCGCTAGAATCCTGAGCAACTTTCTCTGTATCATTCATGACCGTTATCCTAAGGTCTAATCACAATCTTGGAAGATATGGGCCGAGTTTGAACAATCCGTTTCTATTCTATGGGAGCACGGGTGAGTGAGACTTTTACTTGACGGCGATGGATCTACACCCTGCTACCAGAGGGAAGTGTCTAGAAGGGTTTCCCACAGTTACAAAGATTTAAATTGATTAACTGTGAAAAGAGAACAAAAAGTTCACCTTGTATGTCATCCGTTACATCATGGCGATTGAAGTTTGGAGGTGACACTCATGCCCAAGAGGAGTCAATGTGATGACATTTTCGGATAGGGTTGGTCCGGAAACTGTCCATGGTCACCCCCCTGAATCCATACAATCTTTCTGTTCGTCTATTAACTTGTAGCAGTTAGTTAACATTTCTCTCTCCTCAGTTCAATTCTTTGCTAATCTCTTTTACGTGAAGGAGCTTGCGACTTATTTACCAAGTCTGGAACTTTGCCACTTGCTGTACGAGAAGCGGTGAAAAAAGGAATGTGCGGGTCAGATGCGCAATCCACTAATAGTTAAAAGGTAATAATGCAGGGGGCAGAGTTGTAATAAAATTAGCTTGATAACTAACGTGTTTGTCTAAGTGTACCCAGAGCGCTACAAATCACCTGCCTCTTGTGACTGCAACTCTCCCTTCTTTGCAATTTCAGATGGACTGGTCTCAATCTGCTTGGCAATGTTTTTCCAAAAGTCACAGTTGGTCTGAGAGTTTTGTGCGTCGTTATTGATAATTTGAAAATATCCAGAGGCGGCCTCTAAAACGCCCTGAACTTTGTCAGAACCTCCAACCGCCTTGGGCCAGGTCAATTGCTTCTCAAGAGGAAAAGAATTTGGATTCCCGGTGGCCGCAAAAGATGCGTAATAATTCTGATACTTCTTTCTCGTGTTGAGCTCAAGCGAGTTTGCGTACACGGTGGCATTGTAATCGGTCTGCCCCATCTTTATAAGCATATCCTTGGTCTCCTCTTTGCTGTTTGAGAATAAAGCAATCAAGTCGGCTCCATGAGCCGCCAGTGTCAGATCAGGAAAAGAGTATCTCATCATGTAAGAATTAGTCGGAAAGGCATCGAAAAGATTCCTTGTGTTGCATGTGAAAGAGGCATCCCTGATAATGTGTCGGGTGCAAGTTTTCCAGTTAGCAATAAGGTGGGGCCAAGAAGCATCATGACAGTTATAATGCTTCTTGATATCATTTCTGAGTTGGCCCAAGTCACTACCTGGCAAGAAGTCTGCTAGATATCTGTCCAAGTCTTCCTCATTCTTAATATCTGGTGTGAACACCTCGGCCTCGTTTCCGGTGTGGGAGATCACGGCTGACGAGATACCGCCAGTAAAACCTCCTGGTACTTTTGTGTTAGACATATTTAATTATTTACCCGTTGTGCTAATTCGGACTGACCTTGACTAAATGCATTTGTGGGGATAGACTTGATCCATTCTCCATCCACTGAAGGACCAACAGGGAAAAGACCCTTCGACATGACGTCTTCAAACAGCTGCTGATTGGCCCCTTTGAGATCTTCTGGGCTGACCTCTCTGAGGCAGGTGATGTTGTACTCGCTCTCGCAGCCGGCAAGTTGTGAGAAATCCTTGTATATGGAATCAAGCTTCCCGTCAGGGCTGTTATCCCATGCCCATTGAAAGCCCGGGCTATGGACGTTAAACGACTGGAATGGAGCCTTCACAGTGCCATTATCCCGAATGAGATGGTGCAAGATCGAACCACCTCCAGCAGATAGACCCCAAGCTGTGATACGATTTTTATCACCTCCGACTTGGTTGGCATATTCGTGTACCCACTCAAACAGCAACGACTGATCATAAAGACCGGCATTGGGTTGTGCATTGTTTTCGATGTAGTTACCAGCAAGCCATCCGAATGCACCGACTCTATAGTTGCCAGTAATGAAAATGGCTTGATAGCCTGACGCCGCAAGCATTGACTGACCGGTATACAGAGGCCCACCTGAATCCTTGCTTCCGAAAGCGTACGCGCCTCCGTAGATCCAGACAATTATGGGCAGAGGCTTTGCATCGGGACCAAATGCTGATACAGGGGCGTAAACGTCGAGGAAAAGGCAATCCTCCGTCTCCTCTGGCAGAAGGTCTTCAGGGTCGCCAAGAGGGTTCTTTCCTCCAGCAGGGTCGGATAGCCTTTTGATATCAACCTGGATACATGTGGTAGCCCCGGTGATATTTTGCAACCCTTCACTATCATTCTTTGGCGGGAATGAAGGGGCGCCGAATCGCTCGGGTATGACGCCGAAGCGCACATTTTTAAAGAGGTAGATCTTCATCTCTTTTAGAACTTGTTGCTTGTATGATTGATCGAGCACATTACCTTTGGATCTTGCGGGAATGGTGTGGCTTGCCATTTTCCCCATGGCAGGTCCAGGACTGGCAAGTCTGCTTGTGCTGTTGCACATGTCAAGAGAGCAAGGGAGCCCAATAGAGTCTTTACCATCATCTTGTAAAGAAACTCGTCGCCGCGGCTGAAATTTCGTGTCTAGATTCAGGCAAAGGAGGTGGGAGTGATCGGATCTCGATATATTTCAAGGGTTCATATGCAGTATTTATAGATCCAAGGGGCTAGCATCGTATGTATTTTCCCTCCTTTTCCTTTTAAAGCGGGCCTCAAAGACTGCAGAGCTAGCGTGGCGAGCTGAACGAGGAACATGACACATTGGAAGGCCTAGACTAGTTGTCACGACGCACGGAAGGATAGCTTTGCCGTTTCCTATTTAAGTATACCGGTTGCCTTGATGACGGACAGTGGATGGGGTTTTTATGACCATGTGCCGTCCCAGATCCACAGAGCGCAATCGGATGTGAATCGTTGGCTAGGCTTATACACACCGTGATGCATGTGTGGGGGCTATTCGAGATTCACCCTTGCATCTCGTGTTATGGCGAATGAGAGATACAGCAGGAAATACACGGCATCTGCTTTGAACTTTTAGGCTGAGATTGGATCACGGATTTCCTTCGTCGCCACTACATGTGCAGCTATAGCGCAGCTTTCTCATTCGCAAATCTCACAGCTATGAGGGATTTAGCTTTGGAACGGATGTACAAACTATTAAGAATCCTTATTCTGAACATAAATTACAGCAATAAGTCTGATGAAGCGCTCGGCTGCTGAAACGTTTAGAGTAAACGCAATTTTAGTATGTCTTGATTCAAAGCGCACTCAACTAATATGTCCCAGTACCCAAAAATCACCCCCTCCACCATTGGTGGAGCTACGTCGCGGAGGTTAGTCGATGGTGGCCACTGTTATTACAAATAACACGGGTGATTATGCAGGTTTGGGTGCATGAAGGGTCCGAGGTGCAGAAAGCGCAACAGTGCACAGGCGGCCTTGCCCCCAGCCCTTCCGAGTGATCCACACCACTTCTCTGAAGCTGGTCCAATGATTTCAAGTCTGCTAATACGAATTCTAATAGGAGATGAACAAAGGGATAGCATGGATAGCTCGGGGAACAAAATTCATGCTGCTGCGCAATACATGACGTTCCATCTGTCTTTTGTTCCCATATCTTACTTAGCACGCTGCGGAGCTTCTAGGAGCGGGTCCAAATCCAGATCATGCCGCGCCGTGCCGTGCCGTGCCGTGCCGTGTGCGGGGCCAATGCTGTGTTGTCCGGCATGAGTGGTACAGACTTGCGTAGGTTTATGGTAGAGTGCATGTTTGGTTCGTCCCCTAGTGCCTAGTCCGTCCAAAAATGGTTCACATGTTCCATTCGCCAAGTAATCCTGAGCTCAAGGAGCAACTTTACTGCATGCCGCGAAAACTGGGGTCGAGTCAAGCGTATTACCCAAACAAGCCCCTGGGAAAATAATACCTCGGCTGTTGGAGCCTTCAGCAGCCAGTTATGGTTTATTCAAAACCAAAACATGATTCATTTTTTCAAACCATTCCGCCACATCAACATTGCTGCCCAGCATAATATTACCGTCTTTTATGATGACATATCTCATCCTATCTTTTATGCCGGGTCCTCAACAGACACAGATCCTAGGGTTGGTTTCAGAGCTAGGATATAGGAACACCATCGCGACCCGTTCCTTCTACAAGAGCTATTCCCTGCCCGACCTTTATACTAGGACACAGCTCTTGTCTTGAATGTCTACTAATTACTTGTAAAGTTTGCCAACTGATGATCGTGTCTGTAGTGCTTGAGGATAGCTTCGTGATAATCACCATTTAAAACAGCCAAAAACAATGTATTTAGAGTATCATACATTATGATGAGCAGTTTGATATTCAACCTAATAGAAACCTTGGGCTCCTTGTTATCGAAACTCCAGCCACGATCTGGTTTTAGGTCTCATCAACCAAATTTTGGCGACAAGGTTTTTCCCATATTGCACATTATCAAATTGTACTAGGAATATATTACTCCACGAGAAAAAGATGACCTTCATCATGCTACCTGTAAACCATTTTCTCACCGTAACATGACTAGTCAAAGCGGATTGGCCCATCCGTAGCCTCGGCCTCGGCTTTAAATTCGACATCCATTCGCGTCCTACGATTCTTGTCAAATCTCAGATTCAGAATTCGTAGTATCATCCGATCTTTACACCGCCTCCACTGGCACTTAGAACGCATCCCGTAATCCACCTAGCATCGGAGCTACATAAGAGCCCGACAACGTCTGCCACGTCGTTGGGTTGTCCGAAACGGGGAATGCTCTGAGACGGGAAAAATTCATCCTGGAATCGCTTCACTGCCTCCGGTCCACAATTAACTACCGCTTCCGTCTCAGTCAATCCAGCAGTTACCGCATTTGCCGTAGTTCCTGTCATGAACGAATACTAGACACCAATGTTATCATAAAGACATGGCAATTATGACGGCCGATTTTCATACCTTTTCCTCCTTGCCTCCGAAAGCTTGTGCCCAAGTCCGGCATAACGACTCTCCGGCAGATTTGCCCGCTGCATACATTAGTTGCATGCTCCATGGCTGCCGAGAACGAATTGAGGATATGTAGATGATACGACTGTTTTTTTGGAAATACTTCCTGCGCACAAACTCTTCGACAATCAATACAGGGGTTTGTACATTGCCAAGAAGACTGCGCTGAATCTCTTCAACCCCCATCTCACCAATAGTTCCTGGCATCGGATCGCTGGCGCAATTGACAAAAATATCCACGCACCCTCCAAAACTGAGCGCAATCTCTTCAGCAAGCACAGTCGCACAGTCGTGGGAAAAAATATCAGCAATGAGCCCCTTGATTTTCAAGCTTGCGGGCCTTTCTCGTGATGCCGCCTCAAAAGCTTGAGCGGAAATCTCGTTGTTAAGCTGTTCAGAGATGGCCGCGACACCCTTGTCGCTAGTGCAGGTTCCAAGGATAGAGCAGCCGCGGGAGGCGAGGTTGAAGGCAACCGCCCGTCCAATGCCACGAGAGGCACCACTGATGACGGCGACCTTGCCAATCAGGTCCAAGTTGCGCGTAGATGATGTAGCTATCATAGTATTGAAAATTTTCGATTAAATCAGTTACATATACGGATATGCTTTTGTTGACATGATTAGGACGCCGCGTCACCCCTCAAATACGTCTTGAAACAATGACTCACCTAGAGGCGCTACTGTATGCGTGGACGCCACTAAATCACGTGGGAACCGAGAAGATACATCCACTCAGACCAAAAATGAACTTAAGAAAACTTGAGTGCAATGTCTGGTGGGGTTGATGCTGATGCGGCAAGAAAGTTGGATTTCTCTCAACTACTGTATAGTGCAGCACGAGGTTCATTCGAGTGCAAAATGCCTACATCTAAGTCCTAAACGCTTTGAATCAAACCATATTAATCGTTCTATAATGGACATGATTATAAGAAGATTCATAAAATATTTAATGTTAATTTCTTGGTCTACTTGTTCGTTGACACGTCAAGAGAGGCCTGCACATGCAAAGATATCCCCGGCATTTATTATAGCAGGTCAATACACATGATAAGATTATAAACCAAATCCATCTCATTTGGGTTCATGCAATCTTGTTTGATGAGGTTTTGCCGTTGTGCAACTTTGTATGCGGCATATCTGAGCGATGCCGATACATATTGTGCAGCCCCCTCTCAAGCAAGGGTGGCGTGCTGAGTAATCACGGTATTGGGAAGATCATTTTGGCCATCACATCCCAACTTTGACCGGGGATGCTTCTCGTGTATGCATTTAGGTGTTACATCTACATGCATTCCCCTCACTAAACTCGAGATCTTTTCGCAATCCACCGTATTTTGTCCATGGTTCACGAAAAAAGAAAAAAACAACTAACCGACTTCGCCAATGCGCAACTCTGTTACTTGCTCCAGGTGTAAGCGGTGTAAGGCTTGCTGCTCCGGAGACGATCAACATTCGGATTGTTTGCGACACCCAGAACCATGTCGTTGCTGGTCTCTCGCAGAGGTGTATTCTACGCCAGTGGTGAGACATTGAACCCTGTCAGGTTGGATGAACGTTGTCCTCAACAACATCAGTCGAGAATCATCAAATCACAATTTCCTGGAGTCAAGGCTTACTATCACTGTGATTAATAAACTGCAATTCTTCTAACTTCAGATCCTTTTCTGCAAAAAGCCTATTGTCAAATTTATCCCTTTAACCCCTTCCTGGAACGGCTGTTTCGGGTATTCAAGACTGAACTCTAGGGTAGGTCATTCGGCGTCGGTGTGATTTCCCTTGGCCACACTGGCCCCCTTAATATCATAAATAATAAAAAGCAGATATTGACGCCACCCAGAAACAAGACAACGATCTTGCGGTACTCTCAGATGCGTTTGCACAGCATTTATGTGTTGTGGCACACTGTGATTTGCTTGGTGGACTGGCTAAAAAAGCCACAATTTTTAGGACTTGCCTGACATTCAACATTAAGGCAGGATATATCAGGCACCGAAATCTACCTATCTAGGGCTCTGAACGCATGTGAAGATGCACAACTGGTCTTCATATTTTCATGAAGTCTAATCCATACTAGGTGTGTCATTGGCTTTCTGGAAGCTCCCTATTTGAGATAAATACGACTTGTTGTCCAACGGACTGCTTTGGTTCAGGAGCCTGTGGCTGACATCGGCCCCACATTGGTCAAGTATCTGTGTGAGACCTGTAAGGTGCGTGCAAGGTTGTATGACAAAGGTTGACTTGTTGATCTACCTGACCTCACGTTGAGGGGCTATTTAAAGGGGTATCCGTACTACTAGGGGGGTCTAGCTAGTTAGAAATCATACTTAATTCAGAGTGATATAGATCTTAGCTAAAAAAGCTTTATTTTTAGGATTATAATAATCTTATTAGTTATTTATATAATTAATATATTTAAATATCTTTAGATTTTTAGTTTTTATATATTTTTTTAGATTTAATTTTATTTAGAATTTAGATTTAAAGTTTATTTATTTTTTTTATAAATTAATTTAAATTATATTTTCTATATAATATATTATAAAAGTTATTTTTTATATAGAAAATAATATTAAGGTATTTAAATTAAGTTTTAGTATATTTTATTTAAATTTAACTTTTAAAAAAAAAAAACAAGCTATAAGCTCAACAAAGAACCAAGCCACAGGTAGTATATAATTAGAGTTATATAATAGAGTTAGCTATCAAAATCTTATTACCTTAACTAAAAAAATAAATATCTTAATATCCTCTTCTAAAATCTTTTTCTAAAATAAACTTTACTTTTATAAATCAGAGATAAAGTTAGCTTCTTATTATTTAAGATACTTTTACTTTATTAAGACTGGTTAACACTTTTTATCCGATATTTTTATTATTAGTTACTATAACTAAGTATATCTTACTTAACTATACCTTAAATTAATATACTTTAAACTAATATATCTCTTTATAATACTATTCTAATATATTTTACTTAAAAGATCTTTATTTATTATTATATAAATATATATTATAAATAATATCTATAAAGATCTAACTATCTCTCTAAAAAATCTCTATTAATTTTAATAAAGATATTTTAAATAGATAATTTAGATATTAAAACTAAAAATCTTATTTTATTTTATTAATTAAAGTTTATAGAATTTAAGTTTACTAAAATTAAAATTAATAATTTTAAAGAGAAAAAGAAAGTTTTTATTAAAAAGTAAAAAAAAGTAATATAAAAGATAAGAGATTAAGTGAATTTAGTATTTAGTAATATTAATAATCTATTATTAGATAAGTAGTAGTTTATTTAAGAGATTATTAAGTTATAATATAATAAGTAGATAGTAACTATTAAGAGTAAGATTAATAAGATTAATAAATATAGAAGGGCTTAGGGTTAAGAGCTTAGTAGGAGTATATTTAAGAAGTATCTTAAAAAGTAGTAAGCTAGCTTAATTAATTAATAAATAGGTATTTATTACAACTGTATTTTCTGTGTTATAATTAGTGGGTGATATAATTTGAGAGTAGTATATTTTATATAGTAAATATAATATTATTATTAAAATTATTAAATAAAAATAAATATTTAAAATTAAAATTAAATTTTAGTTTTTTATTTTTTAGTATAAAAAGAGGTAAATAATAATTTTAATTATATTAAAGTAATTAAAAGTATTATTATATTATAATAATAAAGAATTTAAATATAAATAAATTAATAGTTAAAATAGTAATTTAATTACTTTATAAAGTAATAGGATTATAATTTTTAATTATATTATTATTATTAATAGTATATTTTATAGAATAGTTATAATAAAGCTAGTATTTATAGTTATTAGTTCTTTATAATAGTTTTATAATAGTTAATTTTTATTATAAAAGCTAGTTTAATAATGTTTTTAATTATTTGTTATTGTTTATTTAAGTAGTAGATTGTATAGTAACTTTAGTAAATTTACTCTTATAATATATATAGAAGATTAGTATTATAAAATATAGTATTTATAATTATTATAAAGCTTATAGTACTGATATAGGTAGGTCTAGTAATATAAACTAAATTACTCTTTATTCTCTATCTAAGGTAATAGATCTATCTCTTAAAAAGACTAGTCTATTATATAATTAAATATCTAATTAGGTTATATAATAAGTACCTCTTTTTAAGAAAGAGATTATTAATTTAGTAATAATTTATTATAGAGAACTATAAATTTAGCTATATAGCTAATAAATACTATATATAAAGTTTTTCTTTTAATTTAATTTTAAATTTACCTCTTAAATGTTTTATTCTTATTTACTTACTATTAAATCTTATTCTTTCTTTCTATCCCTTTATTACTTATTTACTATTTATATTTCTTTTATAGACTTGTAAAAGGATTCTTTAGTTCTTTAGGAGTTTTTGATTTTATAGGAAGTAAAGTCGGTTTTTTTGTTATTATAGTTGTTTTTTTTATTTTAATATTAGCTAGTTACTAGTTAGATTTTTAGTTTATTATCCTAGTAATTCCTATAAGTTTTACTAGAACTACTAGTATCTTTACTTATAGAATTAGTATTTTTATTCTAGCTTTCTTTGAGATTAAAGTAATTAGTTTTTTAATTAAAAGGAACTTATTATTAGAATTAGTAGTATTTTTAATGATTAGTGGGTGTTTGTTAGAGTTTAGTGTATTTTTTGCTTTTATATTTATAATTACCTTTTATAATACTTTAATCTTTATAACTTACTTATATAGTTAGTCTTTTAAATTAACTAATTATTTATTTATACCTTATATATCCTTTACTATTCTGTTAACTGATTTAGTATATTTAATAAAGCTTTTATTAATTATAGTATTTTGTGTTTTTATTGTAGAAATTAGTAAATTATTATTTTTTTAGATTGTTTTAAAGATCTTAGTATTATTTAATTTAATTTTATTTTTTAATTTATTGATTTTATCTTTTACTTTATTAACTACTATCTTTACCTTAATTATTATAGTTAAGGTATTACTAGCTAGAGTAAGAATCTTTATAATATTAAAGTTTATAGAGATAGAAGTATTTCTATTTATATTAGTAGTATTTTTAACTCTAAAAATATTGCTAAGATCTAACTAACTAACAGTCTAGAGGTAATTAGTGTTATAATCCGGTCCAAAGCTAACCTACCTAGAAGCTAAGCTGCTAGCACTAGTATAGGGTTAACTGTAGATATTAACATCATATAACTTACTAACTAAAATAACTATAATTGTAATTATTACTTAATACCAAAGTAATTACTGTAATTACTATAATTACTAGATCTAAAAGCTCTTACTTTTATCCTTAATATTACTCTAATAAAATCTATATATTTAAACCCTTTAAGAGTTATAATTACTAAGAATATAACTTAACTTTTAATATAACTTAGTTACTTTTAATTATTTACTTAACTAATTAACTTATTA
>KV875330.1:6112-16735 GCA_001879505.1 Calonectria pseudoreteaudii
TTTTTTTTAATTAAAAATTTAAATTATTAATAATTATTTTTTATAATAAAAATTTAAAATCTATAATAACTATAGCCTTTCTACCCGGAGTCAAGGTCAACAGTTAAAGTCAACTGTCAAGGTCAACAGTAACAGCAACTTTACAGTAGAAGGTCAAGGTTAACAAGGTTAACAGCAGCAGCAGCTTTGCAACCGGGGGTCAAGGTCAGCACGAGCTTTTCCCGTAGACTTCTTTGAAGAGCCGTGGTACATACGTTGAAAGGGAGGTGCTCCCATCGCACGGCCAGCGTATTATTTCATGTATCACCACTCATACCCTCTGCTTAGAAGAAGCGTACGCTGACGAAATTCACACTGTGTATTCATCACGTGCGGCTCCGCCTAACACCCTTCAGCCACACTGGTACGTGGAAACATGGTAGCGTAGTATTAGCCGATGATCAGCCGATCCTCCCATTACATTCCACCCTCTCCCGTCCTCTCCGTTCTCAACTCTACTCACTCAGGCATCATGGCGAGTAGTCCCCCAACCGGCGACGACTCGACACAGCCATTTCCATGGTCTGGGTTAGTGAATCATATCCCGAGCGAGCCCGCAGGCGTCTCTATCTGCGTGGCCAGCCGTGCTGTTCTGCTCGATGGCGCTCTGCGTTAACAATGCTTCCTGCAACTGAGATCGGGAAATGCCGACTCCTACTCACCAGGCGCGCCTGTTGAAAGGACCGGGATCTCAGTGGCCGCGGACAATGAGTAGTGGATTTCTCACGACAATCCGCGTAAGGTGGTCGCAAGCGGCCCTGCTTGCGATGCCTTGCTCTCCGTCTCGCCTCCGTCTGCAGTGCTTTCTTAACGTTGTGCTGCCTCGTGCGCTGAGTGGCGGGACTCTTCTTTGAACCAGCTCTCCGGGTTGGGGGAAACGCCATCCACATATCACATGCACATGGATCGAAGTGGAGTCTGCTCTGGCTTGTTTATTATATGTACTGACGCGTTGCGATTCTAGGCATCCTTGGATTGCTGACACGACGGAGAATGGGGCCGATAACGATATATCCACTGTTTCGGGTTCTAGCGAGCATGGAGGAGAAGATGTATGCAAGATAGATCTATCTTGTCGACCCAATCTTGTATCATGGAAGACGACCGACGGCCGGGAACGATCGACTCAGAATCTGTCACTTGACCTTTATTTGGACTCATCTAGCAACACAGCTTTCTTCAAACTGTATGGCTACATCTACCTCAAGAAGTCCCGTAATCAAAATAGGCAAGCTGTATATCTCTTTATTTATCCTGAAAATATTGAGATGGTGACGTGGGAGACGGCACGCGATGCCCTGCCTACTACACAAGAAACAGGCGGGCCCAACGATTCTTTATTGTGCTTCTCAATGTCACAGCCGCCCAGTCTTGTCATCCCCAAAGATCGTGTCCTAGAATCGAAGAATAAAACACAAGAGTTACTGAACTCGATCCAAGCCCTCGCCAGAACGACTACTTTTACTGCCCACATCGGCGAGAACGATACGGACATACAGACGAGGCAGCAATTGCAGTCAGTCGCGTCCGCTTTTTCCGGGCAGAGTTCGAGTCGAACACTTGTAAATGCGGAGCGCGCAAATCTTACTACCTTGTATGCAGGTAGTGGAGGCGAAATTGTTGTCTTGGACGGGCTTGATTTGAAAGCAAGTTCTGAAGTGTGTCCACCTCCATCGTACAACGTCGCTCTCAGTTCTGGCCAACCCTCAAGTAAGCACCATGCAGCAACTTACTTTTTGAGCCTGCCTAACTCCGCTTTAGCTAAGAAGCGTCGACGCACAAGCGACCCACCATCGAACATTTCCGAACCCCTCTGCTCAGTCCTGAAATCGATATGTAATAAACTCGACAATATCCAGCACCGCCTCGGTCAGCTTGAAGAGCAAGTTTCATCCAACCGTTGTTCATGCCGATATGGTACAGAGGAGAGGGCAGACCTTCTGCAGGACATTGAGGACCGAGTGGAGAACTCAATGATGGACGTGAAGTTCGAAGTGCATGATCAACTCAATGACACAATTAATGAGGTTAAGGGCGACCTTGAACAGCTGAAGAATGATACCCAAGATTCAATAAAGCAGCTGGTTGACGAGAGTGTGAAAGGCGTACTGGACAATGCAAGCCTTGAATTTAATGGGCGAATATCCTTAAAATTCTAGGTATGGATGCTGCTGGGCCTTAGCGTTAGACACCAATTCCTCGATCAACTCCAGGTCGACTCGTAGCAATGCATCCTGCAAATTAACTGTCAAATAATTAAAAGCAAAACTGTACTTCGTAATGCCAAATGAATTCCATCCATACCCGACCTCAATTGCATGCTGTAGACTTCATTCTCGCGCGTAGCTGTGACTTGCCCATGTAGTATGCATCTGATCTCCTCGTCTAAGCTATGCCGCCATCGACATGGGAGATGACGTTGTCAACACGTGCAATTCAAGACATTACTGCAAGTAGGTGATGTGGATGGGAAAAGCGGACAGATGATTTAAGCACACGTACGACCACGATGATAATTCGTTACCATCGTCACTTGTGGTGCTGCTAGGCTTGTTGTGTGTTCGACACACATTATATTTTTGTGCATGTCACAAATGACATTGGACTCGCTCTGGTAATGACGCCAAGCTTTGTTTTCTTTAAAAAGTTACTGATTGTGCCGGCTTTGGCATCTAGTGCTGTTTTCTCGCAGGTGGCGGATTGTGGGCTCCTGGCTTGGCTGGGCTGTATTTTCAGGTTAATCTGAGTAGTGATTGATACATGTACAAAAGAGCAGAACTAGAAGATCGTGTGTATGTCCCTGCTCGTGTGCGTGAGAATACCAGGCATATTGACTGTGCCGGGTCGTGGTATCAAGAGAGGAGTTGGAGATTTACAAGATCCAGAAAGAATATACAAACGTAGCGAGTGAATAAAGTGTCAGCAACATATTTAGTCCCTCAAGTAACCAAGTCTTCCAACCATGCCTTACAGTTCTCGCTTCATGTCGTGGATACTTGACACTGGTCTTTGGATCCATTTCCAGGAGATCTTCCGAGTCAGAATATTTGGGCGGACAGATCACGTACTCAATAGGGATCCAGCATGACAGAATAGTGGTAAACCGAATCATAGGTGGCCAAGCCACTCTGGATAACAGCTCGATAAATTGATCTACCCCAACTAAGCCCTTGCTTCAACTCCAGTACGTACCTACTCCAACAGAGCCTAGAATTAATAGGATAAACACCAGATGAATGTAAAAATTGCAATCCCATATTGTGAGTTTGACTCGTCGCCACAGTGAGGCACGTCGTTGGGCTTTGCCTTCGCCCAGTTTGGCGGCTTGTGATCCAGTTGACAGCTACCTTGCCGCCCAGCCATGATGGAAGAAAGAATGTTTGGACAATAGACTTGAAGTAAACTAGTACAATATGAGCGAAAGTTTCGAAAAGAATGTAGAGAGTATGACCAACAAATATTCATCCACATGATGGATCGAATTTCACGTTGGCCATTAAAGTAGCTGCTTGGTAGATGGTAGAAGATTTCATTGACTCGGCCCACGACGTGTGCAATAAACCAGCTCCTTATCAACCAAACGAGTTGAGCATTATTGGCGAACGCAATAAATTTGCCAGCAGATAGCAAAACCACAGGCGTGATGAACATGGATAGGACAAGAAAGATTGGGAATAGGGACAAGATGGTGTAAATCAAACCACAAAAACGTTGTGTAAAGCCCATTTGGTGGACGAATGGACTAAAGAGATAGAATCGCAATGTTAGTGAGGTTTGCAGAGTGCCAATTGTCTGTAGACAGATTAGTTGGGATGAAACTAGAAATGTTTCGTCTTCATGATAGCTATGCAACGGTCGTGGGAGATTCGATGTGCTTACCCATCGTGTTCTCTGCTTTAGGTGGCTAGCAAGAGAGCCAGGGACTATACCACATTACAAAGGTCATGTACAAAAGTTGTATTCCACCCAGAACCTAAAAGCATACTGGAGGTGCATACATCTTCAGCTAATGAACCGACCGGGAAGCCTCCAATTGATTCCAGCGCCTGGCGACGCATTACGTATCCCGATCCCGTGCACCACGCAACGCCTAGAACGTCCTTCAAAGGCTCGCACACATGTACAAAATGGTCAAGGCTCTGACACAACGGATCGTCCTTAGGTACGTTATAAAACATCTAATGAATCATAATGGGTTAATTATTCCAAGGCTACCTACCCCCATCACGGATCTTGTGATTCCGACTCACCTGGGTGGACAGACCATTGCGCAATTAGCGTCAATGACCAAGTGTGGTATGAGTGCTCGAAGCCAGTCTTTCTTGGGGATCATGTCCGCATCCAAGGCAGCAAAAAGTTCGGCCGCTGCACCTGGCAGTGCCAAAGTCTCTGCAAGCATGTAATTTAGATTTCTTGCTTTGAAATGATGTGGTTGGCCCGGGTGCTTGGGTCTAGTTCGATAATAAAGATTATGGAACTTTTTATCGGCCACTTGTTTAACCTTCTCTTTCAGGTTCACTGATGCCCCATCATCACTCATGATTATGCGCAACTTGTGTTCGGGGTAATAGAACACGCAGCTTTGGCTGTATTCAGTAGAAGGTCATCGTCTTCTCCACAAGCAGTGATGATAACATCTACCGATGGCACACTATCTCCAATAATGCGCAATTTTGGGCGATGGCGATGTCTCAAAGAGAGCAAACCCCAGACTCTATGGAGCCAAAGGAATGAAACAAGAGATACTTCGACGAATAGAACGGCCCATGCCATCCAAAAAAATCTTTTTGCTTGTCTTTCAGCTGCCTGTGTGTACACCACTCTCAGGATCAAGTACTACAAGGTTGCGCCGCAGGAGAGCAAACCGATAGGACCGCTAGCAAGATAGGCCCATCGTTTATGCTTGTCGATCAATTCATCGTTATCATGTTCGGCAATCTTCTCAATTTTGTAATCCGGGGTTTCGATTGTGCGTACTTGGCTTGATGGGCCCGCTTCGTTTGATTCGTAGGACAAAGTTGTCGATGAGCCTTGATCTTTCTCAGATCCTGAGTTACGTCCAGGGGCCCGCATGTTTGGCGTACCATTCAAGTATGTTGTTGGATTGGTAACATTCGAAAACTGCTGGTCGTTAAAATTTAGATTTAGTATGCTGTGGAAGGTCGCAACGTCTGTTAGGGCTTGATTTTGAGGCAGTGATGTCCAGGCAGGTAATATTGGACAACATTTCGCGAGGGATGGTTTTTTTGGACCCTAGAATGGAGGTGCACGAAGTGATCTATAGAAGAGATACATCCATCCAATCAATATTGCAAGCCTAGAAATACGACCGCAGTCACCATTAAAATTTTAGATTGCGATCCGCAATTTGGTATATTCGGGTGTCTTTCGGCTTCGGAGATTTGACTGGAGCTATGCAGTTATCATCACAAACGGGACGTAGTATATAGAGCCAACGCAATCTTTGGTATCTGAGACACGGGATGGGAAAGCACACAACACAATTACAACGAGACTGCCCCCTCCTTTTGTTGCCTAGCGTAACAGGCTCTGGTCACCCTTTCGACCAAGTCACCAATCACAGTAGTGTAACAAACAGCGGTCAGCAGAAGTTGCGCTGGGATTATGCAGGTTATCCATTGATATGACCATCTTGCACACTAAACATGCTTTGAAATAATACGGGTGATGGGGCTAACTTTATCTCCGATTCATGAGAGCAAAGTTTGTTTTGGAAGAGGATATTAAGATATTTGTATTTTTGGTCAGGGCAACAAGTTTTTCATGGCCAACCCTATTGTATAACTCTAATTGTATGCCACCTCTGTGGCCTGGTTCCTTGTTGAGCCTGCAGCTTGTTTTTTTAAAAGTTAGATTTAAATACGGGTGATGTGCCTTGGGATTCTTTTGAGATCACAAGCCCAAAGTATCAAATTACGATGGACGGTAAATAATCTGCCAAGCTGTTCCGCTATATCATGACTGACGTGCTAGTTCCTATGAATTATGAGTCCTGGAGCCATTTCACGTAGTTTGGAGATGAGCTTCACCAGTTTTTGAGGGGCTTAATGATAATGTATGCTGGCTCAAGCCAGGCGAACCGGTAAATTTACTATAGAATCTGCCCCAGATCATTGAATTTCGTCATGTTGAAACCGTTTTGAATCAGAATCATAAATTTTGTTGTTTGTAAATTATTGCTCTCAACATTGTTATTAACATGATTGATGGTTCCTCTAGTCTTCAATCATTCTCACTCGCAATTTGGTCACCACCACAAAAACGCCAACAAGATAAAACAGAACCAAAGATCTCGACAATTCGAGTGCTTCATCTCAAGCCCTCTGTAAATACAAGAAAATTTGCGGGTAGAATACAAGTAGATGCGGGTACATTGATGAGAAGGGTTTGGTTATCACAATGAAGGAACCATGAATTGAAGGTCAAGGGCCTGCAACCAGCGATATTGTACAAAAGTTACAAGGGGCCATGAGTTCAAAACATTCGGGTATTACTTGGTATACCTATATCTACATATCTAGGGCTTCTTCAACCCACCACTTCGCAAACGAATGACCCATCCTCCTCTCTTCGCACCAGCCATCGCAGACCTCGCAATCATGATCTAGAGGCTCAGGCCAACGAATTCCGGTTAGCCCCCCATCAGGACTGCTTGCACACGACGGATGGCACAATGAAGTAGTGCTTGTACTTTTGATAGAAGCCCATTGCTCGCGGAGTTCTCGCAACTGCCGTCGCAGTGCACATCGGACCATCTGGAGAATCTCAGACGCTGACTGTGATAAGACATGTGATATCGTGATTCTAGGAACCTTCACTAGGGACATTGGATGGATTTCTTTTGAAATAATAGCAGATTTCATGTGATCGACCAAATAATTATGTAATTTAAGCCCAGTGTTTTTGAAAAATGATGCCTTTGGCCCATGTTCTTTCTTATATTTTACTAGACAATAACCGCGGTACCCTCCTGAATTAAACCCATTCGGCCAAGGTGTATTCAAGTTCGAAGGCAAGAAAACACAAAGGAAATCGGTTTCTTCGATTGGTTCGCAGGTCCACAGTTCCCGACTCACATGTCTCTGGAAATTACTGTTTGAGATCGACGGTACTCCTGGCATATCTGGTGACCAGCGTTGCATGTCCTCGTTGGACCATTCCACAAGCCGAAGTTCGTCTAGTTGTGGGAAAAGTTGAAGGATGGATTGTATTTGAAAGAGGTTCTGAAGTTGAGGGGTTGCAGAAAATAAATGCGAAGATTTATCTAAAATCAAGTATCGAACCTTGCACATATCCTCTGGATAGAACTGGCTCACATCCCATGAACTCGCACTTAGAATCTGATATGTAGTATCATCTAAGCGATGCTTCTTTTGCTGAACAAATAAGGCATCGCGGCCAAAATGGAACCATGTGCGTGGCTGGCTTGACCGTGTCCTAAAGGCAAGCTGGTAGCCGTGGCCGACCAACATGGCTCGAGAATCCTGACATACATGAAGTAGTGTTGGAATAGGAGCACTGCTGTAAAGATGGTTTTTCCTAGAGAACTCCCAAGCTATTTTAGGATTCTCATCTAGCCAATCTATCTGCAATTCGGGAGTGGAAGCGGAAAGAGCCCAGGGCTGGTACTGAGACCGACTGTTGGTAAAGCCGAAGGACTGCAGCTTTTGCTGACGCCAGCGCATTCCCGAAACATGAGGGCTCCAGTTGAAGGCAAAATGTGCAAGGGAAGGGTCAATTTTAGATCGATTGGGAAGCGTGCGAATTTCTTCAATGAAGTTATCATAGTCTTCATCAGCCGTTTCCTTGACGTGAACCACGCGAGGCGGTGTGGCCCACAGATAAATCGTGAGGCGAATCTCTGGAGGGAGTGAGAATAATAGGTGGAATATTTGAGCTTTCATAGCTTTTGACTAGACGCAAAGTCAAATTGGAATGATTTTGAGGCGGATTCACTCGCTCAACTGTGTCAAATAGTTCAGTTCGCCTTGAACAGCCAAATTGAACCAAAGTTTCGTTTGAAATCCCTCACGTGATGTGAGAAATTAGCGTTATTGCCTCTTTACCCTTGGATCGGGGGTCGAATTCCTCTCTGTTGCAATATACAATTCAAGGATATAGATGCACTGGTGTCCCAAAAATATCGTGTTAAATACGTAATATGAATTGAGAACTAGTTCTTGGTAAATAAACGTTTGGCCAGAAGCTAGACATCTGGTAGTACATAAATATTGCGACCTAAGCAGAAATGATGGGAAAAGATCAAAGGAGCCGTATCAGAACATCCCAAGTGAACACGCCAATTGAATCAATAAGGATATGTACGTGGCTATGCATTGAATGGAATGTGGAATTGCATTTAGTCATGGAAATCTCGGGTTTCACAACAAATTGGCTTGCGATGGCTATATTACAGCAATTTTCTATTCTATTGGAAATACGGCAGCTGGTTTTGTGAGCATAGAGACTTTTGTAAGTCGCTTGAGTTTTTGGTCACATTTGAAAAAGTACTATAGATTTGTGGAGAAGGCGGCTGGCAAATCATTCTTAAATGGGTTGTTCATAGACCAATGGTTCGCTCGGCAGTCGAGCCATCTCCACGAGTGGATTGCCCTAGTCACACCTAGGGACTGAAAATTGGACCACCATTCTGGATGATGAGGATGTGGATTGGAGGTATTGCTTGTTAGAGGTTTCGGTTGTATTGAAGGGCAGCCAATACCTCATTAGCTGTCACCTAGGGCTCGGTTGGGGTTCATGTATTCGGAATAGCAGAGATACTTTTGCGGTTCCAATTCGAAGTCTTCGGATATGCCCTTGAGGTACGAAAAGGGATCAATTGGCTGTGGCTTCTGTCCTCACTACCCCACCCCCCCCTCGTGTGTTGTGTTGCGTTGTGTTGGGTGGGTTGTTTGTGTGTGTGTGTGTGTGTGGGTGTGTGTGAGCTTTGGGCTGTGTTTTGTGTGTGTTGGTAGTGTGTTTTTTCTTATTAGCAATTAAAAGTCATATAAATTATATGTGAATTATATATAAATATTATATAAAAGAAAAAAAGAAATAATTACTTATTATCTATCTCTCTTTTTCTATTTTTTTTTTTTTGTATTTAAAAAGTAGCTAAAAAAATATAGTTATTTTCTAGTTATAATTATTATATAAGTTAATTTAGATATTAAGTTATGATAGGTTATTGTGTGTATAAAAAGTAAGTAGGTCTATATTATTTTTATAGTTTATAAAAAGAGAGAAATATATAAGATAAAGATAAAGAAATTAATTTTATTTATTTATAATAAATAAAGAGGGGGGAGAGAAGGGGATATTTAATCTATACTTATCTTTATTTCTTATAATAATAATATTAGTCTATTTATTACTCTATTACTTTTATTTGATATATTGTTTTATTATTAAGATAATTAAGCTTAACTTCTGTATCTATTATTATTTGTAGGATCTTATTTCTAGTTAAATCTCTTTTTTTGATTTCTATTAATAAAGTAATATTACTTAATAATTGATATTATAATATCTATATATATAAACTATATAGATTATAACTAGATACCTCTATTATACTTCCCTTTCTAATAAATATATTATAGTTCTAAAGTTCTAAAGCTGCTTTCTATAGTATTTAACTTTAAACCTTGTAATTAGTATATATATAGGTAGTTATATAAGTAAGACCTCTTTTTTAGAATATATATTATTATTATATTTTCTTATTTTTTTTAAAATAAAAATTATATATAATAAGTATTAGTAAGATTATACCTCTAGATAAATTAATAAACTAATAATCTTTAGTTAATTTAGAAGATAAAATAATATTAGTAAAAGAACTAAAGTAAATAATAATATCTTTTAATATTTATTAGTTCAGATACTTAAGGTTAAGAATAATATCTTATACCCTAAAAACTACTCTATTAATAAGCTTTAGATCTTAGTATTTATTTATAGTTACTACTATAGGTATATTAAGTATAAAGATAAATATAACTAGAATAATAACTTTATTATTATTACTTTAGTTTTATATAGTAAGAGCTTTTACTTTAGTTATTTAACCTTTAGACTAGGTATCTATAGAGAGGAAGATATATAATAGTTAGTAATAACAACTATAATTACCTCTCTTACACTACTCCCTCCTATATTTTCTTTTTTACTTTTTATATATAATAAAAGATATTTTTATATTAAGATTTTAATAGTTCTTATTTAGAGGTATAATTATAATTATATCTTTCTTTTAGACTATCTTCTAATATAGATAGTAATAATAATTATTTAGTAGATTAATATTAATATTAGTCTAAGTTTTATAATAAATATAATTAAGTAATTCTTATAACTTAGGATCTTTTACTATATAAACTTATTTATTTAGAATAATAATAGTTATAAACTTAGATTATAAATTATATATTTTATTGTATTATTTTATATTTATATTTTAATTACTATCTTATAAGATCTTATTTAAATTAAATAAGAAAGTCTTTTTTATTATTAGTTTAAACTAATAAAAGTTATTATAAAATAATATTATAGGAA
>KV875331.1:0-12543 GCA_001879505.1 Calonectria pseudoreteaudii
ATTACTATAAAATAATAAAATAAAAAACTTAATCTTAAGTACTTTAACTTTTACTTTATAAAAAAGAAAATATTAATAAATAATTATAAACTTAATCTCTTAATAAAAGTTAAGATTTATTTAATCTTTTATATTTCTTTTCTTGAACTAATAATAGATATAATCTCAGTTAATACTAGCTCTTATATTAAACTAGTAGTTAAACTATAAGAGGAGTATACTATTAAAAAGATCTTAGAAAAAAGAACTATTAATAGGAAAGTTTACTATTATATTAAATAAATAAATTATAATAAGGAAATATAGGAACTTTTATAAAACCTTACCTATTATTCAAGGAAACTAAAAGACTTTCTATAGATAGAATATTAATAATAGAAAGTTCTATAATTTTATTATTAGCTTTATCTAATAATAATATCAGTAAATAGTACTCAATAAACTTAGTAGTAAGAATATCTATAGTTTTTAATTGATCTTCTATTTTATATAACCTATTAAACTTAATAAAAGTAGTTATAATTTGAGCTTAAATATCTATTATTACTTTTTATATTTAGTAATATATCTCTTAAGATTCTTTTAAAAAGGTTTATAAAAACTCTAACTTTTTTTTTGTTTTTTCTTATTACTTATATAACCTTTTTACCTCTTAAATTACTTAGGATATTATATTTATTTTTAGAAGATATTCCTGAGAAATAAAGACTTTTAGTATTTATAAATTACTATATCTAACTTTATATAATTATAAGAGATATATATAGAAATATACTTTTTATACTAAAATAATATTAATATAGTTATATAATTATAATTTATCTATATATAGTAGTTATATAAGGGATATTAGGTATTAAAGATATCTATAAAAGAAGCTAGATTTCGATTTTTATATCTTTTCCTAAGAGACTCTATTATTAAGGTTTACTATAGTATTATATTAATATAAACTAAAAAGAAGAAAAAGAGAGGGGATTCTTTATTAATTGAAAAGAAAAAGCTTAATAGAAAAAAAGAAAACTTATAACCTATTTAAATAGTTCTTATAAATAAAACCTTAAGAAAGAGAATATTGTGTTATAATCTAGTCTACCCTGTAGTCGAACCTATACTTTCAGTAGAAAACTAGATCAATTTAACTCTTTTTTCTTCTGATATAACCTACTGAAGAGTATTTAGTTAATAGAATAAAGAGTAAAATACTTTAGTACTAAGATATTATTTACTTTAAGAGCTTACTTATATAATTATATATTTAAGACTCTAAGAGTTATAGTTATTAGGACCTAACTTAGCTTTTAATATAACTTAGTTACCTTTAATTATTTACTTAACTAATTAACCTATTACTAGATGTAATATTCTCTTATCTATTACCTTTTATATAGGGGGTATATAAACTTATAAGGTTTGTGTAAAAGAGCTCTTTGAAGAAGAGAGTATAAAGAAAGAAGTGTGAAAGTAGGATTATGTGATCCTAAGATAAGAAAGATAAGGAAATATATTAAGTTACTTTTAGTTTAGTGTATATAATAAGATTTATCAAAAGTTTAAGAGGGGTAAAGTAGATAAGAAAGTATATAAATACTAGATAATAGATAAATATTATATATTATAAAAGTAGATTTTATTTACTCTTTTTACTCTCTGTTTTTTTCTTAGATAGAACCTAACTATACTATAGCTAACTAATTACTATACCTATTTTTAGTAAACTAATATCAGATAGTAATAAAGCTCTAGTTTATAATCCCTTTATAGAATTTAACTCTACAGGAAGCATACTTAGCTACTCTATCCCCAAAGATAAATCAATAAATAAGTTAAGTAAATGACTATTAATATTTTCTTTTGAGATAGGAATTATTAAAGGGAGTAATAAATTAATATTATAATTTATTATAGACTTTTAAAAGCGAGGTTTTTTAGTAAGTTATTTATAGTTACTTGTATTACTATATTTAGATATCGATAGCTTTTTAGTATTATTATTTAACATTAGTAAAGAAAGATTAGAAGTATCTTTTACTGAAGTTGCTTTTAAAATGGTTAAGTTGGGTGAGATAGCTGAATTAGCTATAACAGAGAGTTACCCTAAGCCTAGATTTAACTGATTATCTTATAAAGAGTCTTACTAGTCGGAACTAATAGTTTTATTAGAAGCTAAGATATCTATTATCTTAATCATGGATTCTTTTTGAATAGTATTATCTTTCTCAATTAATATATATATAATAAATAAGTTAGTTAGCTTGTTATTTATTGATAATAGTAGTGTTTTATAGTTATTAGATAGTAATTAGATTGAGCTTTTAATTTGTTTTTTAGGTATAGATAGATATAATTTTGGATTGGTGTTATAGATATCTGAGAAATCTGATATATTAGATATACTATCTAATAAATCGTTAAGTTCTTTAATAGAAAGAACAGTAGTACCTGTTGTTAGAGTGATTATTAGTACTAGTACTAGTAGAATGTGAGTTTTCTTATTAGAAGTCTCAAATAAATTTATAGATAACCTCTTAATATAAGAAAGAGGATAAGAACTTTGAGAATTTTATATTTCCTTAGAACTAAAGGTAGGAAGAGTAGATAAAAATACTCTAGTACTAGGTGTTTTAGGGATAGTTAATATAGATATAGGTAGTATGTCTTGAAGGATATTAGATTAAGGTTTATTTAAGCTTATAAACAATAGGAATCTAGTTATATTATTATCAAATGATACTAATAGTTGAGTAAGAGTAAATAGTATTGATAGTATTAGGGTTATAGGTAGTTTAAGGTCAATTATAGATAAGCTTTTCTCTAAAAAGCTCTATAAGTCAGAGATAATAATAAAGATATAGTTTTTAGTAAACTTAAGTAATATAACTAAAAGAGTATAATATAGAAGACTAGCTACTTTCCCTGTGTAAGTAAAATATATATTTATTTTAAATTAAGTCTCTTACTTTTCAATTATTTTTATATAAAGAGATACCTAAAGCTTTATATAAACTAGGAAGATAATAAAGATTTAGAAAAAATAAAAACTATATATTAGGCTTATAGCTAGGTTAGAAGGGGATATATAGATAGAAAGTCTAATAAAACCATAGTATTTAAATTAAATATCTTTAAGAGTAAAGATAGCTAAAAGCTTTAAATATATAAATCTAGAACCGACAATAGGTCTAGTAAAACTTATAATTAATAAGATAGAAGAAAAGAGATTAGAGTTATAGAGTATAATACTAAAAAAAAAAAAAATAATAATTAGTAAGATAAAAGGATAAAATGATACTAGAGATATATATAATTAGTAGTTATAGTTGTAAATAATAAATATTAAGATAATATAATTACTTATGTAATATAGATATTACAGATTCTTAATCTTCTATATTAGAGTACACAGATAAACCTACTTACTAATCAGAAACTACTAGCTTTTCCAATTTTCAAAAGGTATCTTTTAGTTAAAGTAAGAGATATTTAAACTGAAATTAATATAGAGATATATAGGATTATTTAGTCTTAACTAAGATTAAAAGAATATATATTTTACTAATAGAAGCTACTTTTATAGAGGAAGATAAATATGAGTAATAGCTTTAGTATTAAGATTCTAAAAACACACTTAATTATTTAATATAAAGTAGTTTAGTTTATTCAGTTAAATAAAGCTTACTAGGGATATTTTACTTCTAATAGCTCTAATACTATGATACTAGTTTTATCGAGAATTTAATAAAGATATAGAGTAAGTGAAAAGGGAATAGATAAGATATATAGTAAAGTAAGAAGGAAGAGTGATTAAAAAACACTTAATAGAATAGGAATATTGTAATATTGTAAAAATAATCACATTATTATAAAAGTATAGTCGGAAATAAGACTTTAGTTAATAACCTCTATTATACTTAAAACTATAAAAGTATTTAATATATATAATACAGAAAATACTATTAATTTTATAATACTACTATAAAAAGTAGATGTTATTATATGGTTATTAATATGAAGGTATATATTTAGTGAATATAACTCTGACAATAAATATCTATTAGATCAATAGACTTACAAGGATATTGTATAGGAAAGGTATAATATAGTAGATATAATATAAAAGTAAATATTATTATATGTTTATTAATACATAAGAGTATATTTAGCAAATGTAAGATTGATAACAAATATTAACTAGGTAAGTAGATCTACAATAACATAATATAAGAAAGGTATTATACAGTATATATAATATAAGAGTAGTTATTCTTATATAACTATTAATATAAAAAAGGCATATTTAGCAAATATAAAACTAATAATAAATATCAGTTAGATAAAAAGATCTATATAAACTTTATATAAGAAAGGTATTATATAGTTTGTACTATATGGAATAGTTAGTGTATATTATACTAGGTAGAGGTTAAATAAGATAAGAGGAAAGAGGGAAGAGAGAAGAGGGAAAAGGGAAGAGTAAAGAGAGAAGAGAGAAGAGATAAGCTCTTCTAACACACTAAACTATATTATTTTCTAACTTTTTATCTATTAAAAATATAAAGATTATATAAAATATCTTAAGAAATATATACTAATAGATAAAATACCAGATAATATTGAGCAATTATGCTTAACTTATAATAAGATATAGTTACTATAAATATCTAAGAAGTAATTTACTTGTTTATTATGTTGAGAGAGATAAAAGAGTATGAGCTATTAATTTAAAGAATATTAAAGAAAAGAGGTCAAAGAAGTAATACAAAATATAGATAAGTTAAAAGAAGTTAAGTATTTTTACTCTTTCTATAATAAAGAATAGGTTCCTAAGCATTTTAATAAGTATCTCACTTATCTAATTTATTATAAAAAGTAAAAAGAGAAATATAAATAGTAAAAAAAGGAGATATAAAAGAGACTAAGAATAAGGATTATAGAAAATAGTAATTACCTAGAATAATATCCTAGTAATATACAATACTTTTATAGTAACTATAGGTCTATTTAGACCCTAGAATAATTAGACTTATATTAAATATACTTATAATATAGGGAAAGAGTTAGACTTCAGGTAAAGTAGACTAGAGAAATGAAAAAGAAGAATAGGATAGAGTCCCAGAATTAAAGTCAAGGATTGAGACCTATATACTTATAATACTAAATGTACTTAGTACCTATACTATTATTAATATAATTGGATATAATTGATAGAATTGAGATAGAAAATGATTTAATATATTTACCTGAAAATATAAGTAAAGAGGCTCTTAAGCTAAGTACTTTAATATAACCTACTTTTAGTACTATCTAAAAGTAGGGATAATTTAAAGGTAGTAAGAATAAGTTAGGTTTTAATAAAAGCTTGTATAAGAACAATATAAGAGCTCCCCTCAGTGAAATTCAACTAAATATAATTATTTCACTAATATCAACAGAAAATCTAGTATCTTTAATATATAGTGTTTTTCAGGTAGAGCTAAACTTAGTATTAAACTAAGGTAATCAGATACTATAGAGAAAGAGTCAAAGTATATTAAATTTATAAGACCTCTAACTAATAGAACTAAAAATATAGTACCCAAATAATTTTTATATATTAGAAAATATTAATATTAATTATTATAAATAAATAAGTAAATATCTAGTAAAAAGAACTTACTGATAGAATAAGATAGAAATATACAAAGATAAGCAAATTAAGGAGTTATATAGTATATTAATTCTCTTAGATAAAGCTTTTACTATAAAGAAATATAGATCAGAAGAGAGAATATAGTACACTCTAATCTCTTATAAGATAAAGGTTCAAATAGTCTAAAGATTTTACAAAGCCTTTTATAACCTAGATATACTACTAATTCATATATATATAATCTACTACTGAAAGTACAACAAAAAGGATTTATATAATCTAGATTAGGAGATATAAGAATCATACCCTCTAATAATCCATAACCTATTCCCTCTGTCCTACACTAGTTACCTTCCAGTAGGTCAGGATATCCCTAGTTACTCAGATTATATATGATACCTGTGAAAGAGTAAGCTATCACTAGTTTCCTAGGTATACAATCAGTTAGACTATGAGTATAGTTACCCAGACAAACTCCGGGATTTAATACCAATTAAAGAGAAACTTATTACTCTAAATTCTTATTATAGTTTTATTATAAAGTTTACTCTTGCTTATAAAGAAAGTAAGGCAATAAGGGTATACTATCTAAAATATATTAAAGGAAACCTTACTATATTTCCGAATAATATAGAGGAGCTAGTAGCTGAGATTCTTTCTTATCTTTTAATTAAAGCTTTAGATAATATTTATATATTATAGAATGGTCACAGTAAGCCTAAACTAAAAGATCTCTTAAGACTACTATTAGTATAAAAAAAGAAGGTTAAGAGAGCTTTGATCTAACTTAAAGGAAATAATCTTTATTATAGCTATATCTAAATTAATATAGCTAAGATAGATATATAAGATTCTCTATAGTATAGTATGTTAATCTAAATATATAAGTATATAGAAGAAAATTAACTCTTAGTACAAGAAAGGATATAAACTATATATATTATCTCTCTTTCAGATTATAGATTAAAGGATAATAATAAGATTAACAATCTTAAGAATATTATAGTAGTACTGAACTGGCCTTAGGATAAGGAAAATATCTTTTTAGAAGTTATTTTAGATAATAAGTTATTTAAAGATAATAATTACTAAGAGAATTATTTTAATATTCTCTATAAGTTCAATAACTCAGAGATATTTAACTTTAAAAGAAACCTAGATATCTCTAAAACTAAAAAGTTATATTTTATTTATAAAGTTATTAGAGAGATAATCCTTAGTAGGGGATTAAATATAGAGGAGATATAAGGTAATACTAGACTAATAAAGTCTATAAATATATAATATAATAAATATACTAAGCTATATATATAAATTGAGTAAGGTAATTAGTTATTAGATATATTTAATCTTATAATCTTTCTAATAGTCTTTCTGATAATTTTTCTTTATAGGTTTAGTAGTCTTTAAATTACTAGAGAAAGTAATCTAAGTATAAGTATAGATATACTATTAAGAGAAGCTAGGGATGTATAATGAACTATTAGTCTAGTTTAGTTATAGAATATAAAGCTTATATATTGGGCTAGGATTGTCTTATAGTATTATAGGAGCCGATTTACTACCTATCTAATCTTATTATTTTTTATATTTAATAAGGAGGTTCGAGCTAGAAATAGGAGAGTTAGTATAATAAGTATTATAAAGAATAACTTTACTAAGATTAAGTATATTATAAGATTATTTATAGTAAAGAGGTTTAATGTTATTTAATGAGAATTTAAAGAGTTTAACTATACTACTGATAAAGATATAAAGGAATTACTTAAGTATCTTTCTATCTATAACTATAGATAACCTATATTAAGTGAATTATAGTTAAGTATATAAAGAAAGATTAAATCACTTATTATTCTACTAGATTTACCTTCTATTTGGATAACTATGAACCTAAATGATATTATAAACCCGGTTAAGTTATAGATAGTAGCTTACTGAAATTATAACCCTGAAAGAGTTAAAGTATTATTAAAAGATCTTGATTTATTATATAAGAAAGTTAAATTAGCTATATCTAATTCTCTTAGTTCTACTATCTTTTTTTATTAGGAAATTTCTATGTTCTTTGAGTACTATATTAATATGGGCAAAAAATCAGTCTTTAACTATATTAGTTACTATTTTGGTATAGTAGAAATAAATAAGTGTAGTGTATTATATATCTATAGACTTTTATAGCTTAAAGGAAATATACACTTTAGCACAATCTTGACAGACATCTAAGATAAGAGCTAAGCATTATATTATAATAATATTATTTAATTTATTAATAATATCTTTTCTGAAGTAAGTAATTTAATCTAAGTAAAATATAAAGTAAAACTCTAATAATATAATTATATTATTGAAATAAACTTTAAATTATATATCCTTTTTAGAAGCTAGAAATTAGAAAAAAGTATTATCTAATATTATACTATTAATTCAAGATACCGAGTATCTGTCTAATATATTTGAGGAAAAAGCTAACTTTTATACAGGTTCTACACAGATCCATAGACACTCCCTAATATATATTAAGTACTTAATTAAATAACTTTAAAGATCTAGGGAGTACTATTGTTTTTAGGCACTATGGAAATTAGTAGAAAAGACAGCCTTTTTAGAGGATAGCTTACTAAGTATTAAACGAAACTATAATAGGGTAAACCGGTAGAATAAAGTAATAACTGTCAGCCTACAGTATAACTATGATATTTCATTTATCTTAACCTAAACTAAGGCAATAGTGATCACGTTTTACCTGTCCAACTATATCACTAAGGTTCTAGATACTAGTTGGAAGCATTTAGCAGTGATGGAAGCTCTAATGAAGTCACAGAGACATAAACAAACCTATTACTATACTAATAATAACTCTTAATCTCAAGGCTAGGCTTAACCTAATAATAATACCCAGTCAGATAGCCCTATACTATAAACTATAATATTTACTTAAGATAGCTCTAAGACCTAAATAACTGATAAAAGAAGTAGCTATTAGATAAATAAAGAAGAAAGTTAAAGCTTATTTTTAAGAATAATTAATTGTATTTTTATTAATTATTTTTTATCCTAAGTTAAAGTAATATCTTACTTAATAGGATATTTAATAGAGTATAGTAATATGATAATTTAGATCTTCTTAAATGTCTCTTAGCTCTATTAGTATATATATTAATATTAGGAATACTTATACTGTGAGAGTAGTATAGAAAATACCTTAGGTAATTTACTTATAAATAAGAATATTATTATATACAAGGTAGGGAGAAGAGTTGCTATTATAGAGGTATATCTTTTCTGTAGGGAAGTTCTAAAAGACTTATATTTTTATGATTATATATTATTAGTGTAAGTTAAGACTAAAAGCTATAATAAAGGTAGAGTAGTCTAGGGTTAGATACTATTTATAGCTAATTGTGTATATTCAGAAGATTATATTTAAGTCTTGAGGTGTTCTGGAGAGAGAGCTATTATATGTTTTAATAGATATTTATCTATAGAAATAGAAGATAATGAAAAAGATAAAAATTTCCGAAGGTTTGTTTATAATCTTACCTAATTAGATATTAATAGGATATTATTGATTATATTAATTATATAATTACTAGGTTTTCTGTTTAATACTTTATCTTATTTGTGCTCTAGTAAGAATTTATAGATAATTCCTCGGGTAATATTAATAATATCTAGACTTAAGAAAAAACTAGGCTTTCTAAGTGTATTGCTTTTTATATTAATAATATTTAGCTCTTTCAAAGGTTTATAGAAGATATATAATGAGATATTAGGTAGTAAGTAGTTTCTGTTAATAACTAAATTCCTCTAGCTAATAAATATAAACTTAATGAAAATAATAAAATAGAGAGAGCTAATAGTTTCTAATATTAGCTAGAGAATATTAGTGATATAACTCGGCTTATAGATATTATAAGAGGTATAATAGCCCTAGGTCAGATAATAACTAGATTAGAGTAGTTTTCAGTATTATTACAAGAGTTGAGTGGGTTTAAGTAAGTTACTCTTAGTTCAGTTGGTGATCTTTAGGTAAGAAAGGTTATAGAATTGACTAAAAGGATAATTAATCTACCTAGATATGAATTTAGGGAATATAGATTACTAAGTTAGAGTTAGTTGAGATTTATTATAGTATAGTAGAAAATTATTTTAGATAAGATATAAAGTATTATCTTTGGTATCTAAGATCTAAGTTTTACTAATACTGTGGAAGATGATAATAATATTATAAATAGATTTAGAGAAGAAAGTCTTTACTTTTCTGAAGAAAGGCTTACTTAAAATTAGAGATATTTGAATATGTGTATTAGATTTAGGTTTTTAATATTATTTATTATAGCTAGTAAGAATATAGTTATTGATTTTATACTCAATAGAAAGTAATTTCTAGTTTTTATATTAGTGTACTGTTACCTAGACCTTGTTTGTTGTGGAAAAGATAATATCTTATAGTTGTTTTAATATATTAGTAGTAAGGGTAGTATAGGTAAATCGTAGATTATTAAGGCAATTATAGAGCTATTTAAATAGAAATATTTGTTTAGTAAATTGTTAGTAATTATAACTTCGGGTAATACTGTTACTTAGATTAATAGTATTATAATTGATGTTATATATAGTCTTCTGTTGGATAATAAGAGTAGTAAAGAGATCTTTACTAAGAAGACAAATATTATTGATAGCTTATTAGTATTATAATAGAAGGAAAAATATTTATTAATAATTAATAAAGTTAGTATATTCTTTACTTATAAGTTATATAATATCAAGTAAGAATTAAGAAGACTTTATAATATAAAGAAGGACTTTAGAGATATCTTAATTATTTTTCTTTTAGGTGATTTTTATTAGTTTTATTTAGTGGGGGGAAGATCTCTTATAGTTTTAAGAGAGGATTTACTATAGTTTAATATAAAGAATCTTTTGAGTATATTATTAAATAAGAATAATTATAAGCTATAGTAAAAGTTTATAATTATAATTATACTTAATAAATAAGTTTGTATAACTAAAGATCTATAATTACTATAACTCTTTTAATAAATCTAATAGGGTATTTAAGATAGCTTAGATATTGAGTTAGTTAATTTTAGATGTTATTATGATTGTGTTCCTATTCCCTGGGATAAGTAGATTATTATAGTAATACTTCTTAATAAGAATTAGTAGAATTTGAATATGGAGGTAATTAAAGCTTTTTACTAAGAGTGAGGTATACTAATATATATCTTTCTCTCTAAGTATAAATAGAATGATAGTTAACTAACTAAAGAAGAGACTATTATAGTATTGAGTTATAATGATAATAGTAATACTAAGATTTTAAGTATATTTTTATTTGTTCTTAGAATATCTATTATTATTAATATTAATAAATACCTTAGTTTTAAATTTATTAATAGTACTAGCTATATCGGTATAGATATTGTTATTGATAAACTATATCTAGGCTACTAAATATCTAAGGATATAATTGTTTACTTTAGACTATTAGTAGGGATTATTCTAAAATCTAATATTATAAAGTACTTTAGATTTATTGATATACTACTAGGGACAGTATTATTAAACCCGATGAAGTTAATACTAAAGAGCCTTACTATAAGACTATAGTAAAAGTATAAAGTCTCTTATATAGGCTTATTATGTACACTAGGGTTTATATATATTGATTTTAAAGTCTAAAAATAGATTTTACTATAAATAATACTAGAGTTATGTGGGTATGGGTTTACTATAATTAATAGGGAATTTGTACTAGTAGGGTATTACTTATATAGTCTCTATATTTAGCTTTCTTGATATAAGATATTAGATAATATTATACTTTTATTATTAACTTGATAAATAGATTTTAGAAATATAAAAAACCTAATTCTAAAATATATAGTAAATAGGGAGGCAAGATTAAAGAAGTTAAGTTAAAAAATATTATAACAATTTAAAGAATAAGAGAATAAAGTAAATAGATTTAGTTAAATATCTTTAAAATTATATAAAAGAAATTTAAATTTAAAAAAAAAAAAAATTAATACTTAATTAAATAAATTAATTTATTTATTTTATTACCTATCTTATCTCAAATAATATATACTGCTAGCTAGTAATATAAGAGTGTGTAAGCTCTAATTAGCTTATAGTATTAGTAAGTCTACTAACTTCTTATATATATAAATAATAATACTCTATAATATACAAAAATAAGTTACTAATAATATTATAATTACAAAATATAATAAGCTTATTTTTTTAACTAATTATAAAAAGAAAATTTAGTATAAATCTAGATAATAGTGTAGCTAATAAGAGACAATTTTGCCCCCTATCTCAGACAAAACAACTCTTCTTTGAAGAGCATTACTCGAACCCAACATACCTAATCCGCCCTACAACATAAACCCGACAGTTAGAATAACACAATCTTATCACCTAGCTTATAGAAACAGCCCCTTATAGCTTCTATTGTCTAGGCTATAAGACTCTATTATTCACCTCGAGCTATAGGCTTCCCTGAGCCCCACCTTTGTCTTTAATAGCAAGGCTTGGGAACAGACTGTTACAATAGTATATTATTTTGATTGATTTTAAAGTAAAGATAAATTATATATATCTAAGACTTATAAATTTACTTAAGATCTTATAAAGGGATAAGGTAAATCCCTATACTGTTTTTAATCTAGAAAGTATTATATTTAATTATAATAGTAGAGTTATTAATTATAAGATTAATTATTTTAAGATCTTTATTAATAGAAAGAATTAAGGTATTTTTTTTGATATTATTAATATAAAGATATATAATTTAGTCTTAGGGTATTTATAGTTATACTATTATAATCTATATATTAATTAGTATATTAGCTAAGTATAAGTATTCTCTAAGTATAATATAGTTAGTAATATAAATAATAATT
>KV875334.1:0-13272 GCA_001879505.1 Calonectria pseudoreteaudii
AATACTTTAATACTTTTTAATTAATATTTATAAGTTATTATATCTTTTATTTAAAATATAATAATTTTTATTTTATAAAAAATATTAGTTTTTACTTCTAGCTATTATTAGTAGATCAGTTTATAAGTAAATAAGAGGAGGTCTTCTATTTTAATTATCTTCTTTAGAGGGACTAATCTAGCTCAAATGTACTTCTCTTTATTATATTCTAATAATCTTTATTTCTCTCTACTAAAAAGTTCTCTAGTACTACTATAAGAATAAGAACAAATAATAATAATAAGGACTTTTCTTTCTATAGCTCTCTTTATTCCTTTTAGTATAGGAGCTTAAGTAATAGTCTTCTTATTAGATATAGGGGACTTCTTATTATTAATAGATAAACTATCTGATAGTAAAGTATTCTATAGTTCTTATACTTAAGTAATATTTAGCTATTTCTTATTATAGAGTATAGATTTAAACTTCTAGTTAGAATTTAGTTTAGAATACTTATAAAAGGTATATCTTAGCTTACTATAATTCTAGTAAGTTATCTTAGAAAAATCTTTTCTTTATATATTTTTTAATTTTATAGGACTTAAATTGGTTTTATAAGAGGTAAGTATAGATTGTCTTTACTTTGAATTAATATTAAAATAACTATATTTATTTTTATTATTAGTATTAAGGTTTAATTTCTTATATTATAAGAATTATTTATTATTAATCTTAATAATTATATTAATATAATTAATAAGAGTAACTAATTAAGTCTCTTTATAAAGTTCTTCTTAAACTATTTTCTTTAGCTTATTAAAGAAAAATAATATAAAAACATCTTATCCCTATAATAACTTAATAATATATTAAATAAAAAGAGTACTATAATCAAATACAAAGCCTATTTACTTTAAAGCCTTAATTTACTATTTAGCTTTAGATTTTTTATTAATAATACTAAAAGCTTTTCTTAGTTTTTCTTTTAAGTATATATAATTAATATAGATTTCTATAGTACAAGGGTTATAATTAAGTTTAGACTTATTATTTTAGTTATCTATTACTAATTAGAACTAGGTTTTAGTATTTCCAGAGAGTCTTTTTATTATATACTTAACTTTTATTTCTTTAGAGTAAAATAAGATTAAGAAATCAAAGAAGTAATCTCTTATTTTAGTAAAGAAGATAGAGAGTTTATAAGAGTCTCTATTAAATTTATTAGAAAATATAAACTTTAAGATTTCTCCTAAGTCCTTAGTATAAGGAATAAAAGTACTAAGGTCTTGTCAGTGTTAGAGAGGGGCTTAATTCTATATAAGCTATTTATCTTTTAGCTAGTTATATTCTAGTAGTATTAGCTCTGTTTAGCTAGTGGGCTATAGGTTAGTTAGTAGAATAGTCAGTATATTAAAGAGTTATTAAAGTATTTCTTTTATATCTATAAAGTATTAGTTATTTATATTAATATAATATTAGTTTTCTTTTATATAGTATTAAGATTTAATAGTAAGTTAGTATATAGTAACTTAGAGATATCTATTCTCTTATTATAATCTCTTAAGTTATTTATTATCCTTTTTATTAGAGGATTTGACCTCTCTTATACTTTTATTATCTATAAAGACTCTGAAAGTAAAGGTCTCCTTGCTTTTAAGCTAGGAAAGTCTTGATATAATAGGTTAGGATACTATTATAGTAATATTGTTTAGAGTTAATATAGGTAATCTTTTAAATAAGAACTTTTAATATATAATAATTTAGTTTTAAGTTTTACTATTAAAGATAAAAATAAGACTTAGGGAAGCTTATAGCTTAAAGTAAATAATAAAGTCTTATAATTTAGATAATAGAAGTTATAAGGAGTTACTTCTATAAACTAAGTAATAAAATTATATTATTTTAATTATTAGGTTTATATTATAAAGTAGATTAAGTATATTAAGTTCAAATAATATAAAAAATAATAGATAAGAGAATATTATATTTAGTAATAGATTAATTAATCAAATAAACAATTAAAAATAACTAAATTATATTAAAAGCTAAGTTAAGTCTTAATAACTATAACTCCTAAAGTCTTAAATATATAATTATATAAGTAAGCTCTTAAAGTAAATAGTACTCTAGTACCAAAGTATTTTACTCCTTATTCTATTAGCTAGGTACTCTTTAGTAGGTTATATTAGAAGGGAGAAGAGTTAAGCTGATCTAACCTTTTACTGAAGGCGTAGGTTCGACTACAGGGTAAACCAGGTTGTAATAGTAATATTATAAAGAAATATTCTGGTAACTTTATTAAGAGAGATATAAGTATTTATTATTGTGTGTAGTGTATTAATAGTCCTAATAGCTAGTTATATTAGGCGACTGTCTTAGCTTATTTTTATATATATATTTTTGGGGACTTATATATTATTATTTACTTGTTTTTTTATCCTAGTACTATAATAAGTAATTTACTATAGTTCCTTTAGTTATAAAGTATATATTTTAAGTAATAAAGATTATTTAATTATATTAAATATACTAATTTATTTCTTAAGTATAAGTTCTTTAAAACTTTTATAATTAAATAAATTCTCTCTTTAGTTAAATAGATATATTATTAAGGCAAAGATAATAGTCTATTAATAGTCCTATCTTTTAGATAAATTAAATAATTATATAATATTTATAAGGGTAAGAGTAATTATATATAGAAAGAACAGTACTTTTTATACTTTTAGTTAAAAGTAAGTAATCTATTAGGTTATCTTATTTATTATAAAAACATTTTTATATAATTTATTTTTTTTTTTTTAGTAGGAGTTATTATAATGTTCTATTTTTTATTTATTATTTCTTTATTAAGTGTTCTATTTATCTCTTTAGCTTATTTTATTTAACCTAATAGTCTTTTATTACCTTTTACTACTTTATTAAGAAATTAATCTTTTTTTTTATACTTTTTATAGTATTTCTTGATAATATCTAGTGCTTTAATAGCTGATTCCTTAATCTAGATATTAAAGTTATTTAGATAACCTTTTTATAATACTATATACTTTATTTAGGTATACTATTCTTTCTTGATAATTTAGTAGTTAAGTATTCTTTTGATTTTTTAGTATTAGTATTTATCTTTCTATTAGTTAGTTTTACTGTCTTTTACTTCTATAGGTCTTAGTTAGGATTTCAGTGAACTTATAAGTAATAAGTATACTACAGAAATTACTAGGTAAATGTTTATATTATCTTCTATTTTTAGTTTATAAGCTAAGTAGTTTACTCTTTTAATAATTTTATATAGTTTAGTATACTTCTCTTTTAGCTTTAAGACCCTATTATCTATAATATTATACCTATTTTTAGAAAGTTCTAACTAAACCTAGTCTCTAGAGTAGAATTCTATTAGTTAATATTTCTTATTATATCTTGCTTTTATTACTATTTATAACTATAAGATAGTAAATCTAGCTTATTTATATAGTATTTAATAGCTAAGTACTTTATTTAGTAAGCTTAAGTAATACAATCTATTATCTATTTTTTGACTACTAATTATCTTACTTAGAGAGGTTTTTATAGTAAATAAGTATAAGTTATTTAAGCTAAATTAGAGTAGTAATAATATATTAACTTAAAGCTTAAATAGGAAATCAGTAGTATAATACTAAAAAACTATTTTTACTATTTAGTTATATTTTTCTGATATTCTATCAGTTTATAGATAGTAAGTAGTAGAGAATAATAATATAATACTAAATGACTTTTAAAGTTCTTTTTATATATTAGATATAAACTTTTAGTCTTAGTCTAAGATAATTACTTTTAGGATACTTTAATTACTTCTTAGTAGTTTTAGGTATAGTATTTATACCTAGTCTTTAGTTATAAACTTTGTGTTTCTAGAGATAAGGAGGTATATCTTAGAGAACTTATAAGTTACTAAGAAGAATATATTATAATATGCTTTTCCTGTGTTATATTAGAGCTAGTTAGTTACTTTGACTATAGAGAGGTTAGTAATAAAATCTATTATAATTATATAAAATAGGATTAGAAGAGTCTAGATTAGTATTATTATTCTTAGTAGTTTTTGTCAATTAATCTAGTTATAACTATAAGTATCACAGGATTTAAGTTCTTTTTTAACTAATCTAAAGAGAAAATCTATAATATAGCTTTCTTATATTTCTTATATTACTTATATCTAGTTTAGATAAAACTTTCTCTTATAAATCTCTTATATAAATATTCTTACTATTATCTCTAATAAGTAAAGTTATTAGTAGTTTTATAATTTTACTAGGTAAAGTAGTCTATTAGTATATATAAAGGGTAATCTCTCTCTATAGTTCTAATCCTCTAGTTATTCTAAGATTATACTTTACTTAATATAATTTTTATATTCCTTTTTTATTACTTTAAGAAGTTCTAGTTTAGCTTATATTTCTATATAGTAAAATATATATTCTACTAACTCTTCTTTTTCCTATAGTTTATTAAGAACTCTTTTATATACTATATCCTTAAAGTTATCTTTATTAGATAACTTAGAGAGGATATTTATAAAGATATTCTTAATACCTATAATATATTACACTTAAAATAAGTATTAACTAAAGTATTAGGAGGTGATAGTTAACTTTTTATTATTTTTAGTATTATATAAGAAGGTTAATTATTAGTTAATAATCTAATATATTATAGTATAATTAATAAGAATATATATATCTTTTCTTTTAATTAAATATAGTTATATTTTAAACTTTCAATATATCTAAATTAATCTAGATATTTCTAGTTCTATTAGCTAATAGCCTTTTTCTATTATATATAGTATATAACTAAAGTATATAATAAGTTAAACTTTAGTAGCTAAGATAAGAGCTTCCTTATTCTATTAGTATATAAGATCTAAATAGTATATAATTCTACTTATACCCTTCTTGTGTAAGGTATTTATCTATAGAAAGAGTAGTTAGTTAGGGTTAAAATAAAATAGAACTATTAGCTCTATAAGTATGTTTATTATATCTTTAAAGTATTACCATTCTTCTGTACTAGGTTCAAAGATTATTTTTGAAGTATACAAAGTATACTGTAGTCTAGTTTAGAGCTCTTTATTCCTTTGTTTGTTTACTAATATATTAGTTTTCTTAGTCTATAGAGGTTTAATTTTTATAATAAAGTATAGGATTAAGTGTTATAGTTATCCTATTATATTAATCTATTTCTCTAAATATTAGAGGGTCTAGAGAAACTAAATATCTTTTAATATTTATACTTTTATAAGGGTATTTATTATTCTTATATTATTAATAAAGAACCCTAGTAATTTGATTACTAAGAAGCTTATAAAAGACTTCTTAGGGGAGAATAAGATATTTATTTCTTAGAATATCTTGAAGATAGTTTATAAGTACTTTAAATATCTCTTATATATTGCTAAGAAGATAATAATATTATTAATAAAGACTTTAATATACTGTTAGTATTATTAGAGTATTTTATCTATAAATTATTATATATATATAAAAGAATTCTTAAAACCTATAAAAGTTACTTTAGAGTATTTTAGACTTTAGTAATTTATTATTATAAAGTAGTTATAATATTCTTACTGTACTAGGAATTAGTAGAAGAAATTATATATATTTATAATAGTAAACTATTATTTACTTTAGAGTGATTATAATAACTTTTGCTGTAAAGGTAATAGGTATATATCTAGGATAGTAATATAATTAAGAGTTCTTAGATCTATAATTACTTATTTCTTTTTTTTCCTATTAATTGTCTTTTATACTATAAAGATAGGATTTATAAATAGTATAAACTTATATACTTATTTTATCTAATCTTACTAATATAGCTTATTAAATATCTTATTAAGGAATTTATAACTTTTTAAATTTAAAAAGTATAGTTTTAAACTAATTGAGGTCAATAAGGTTCTAGTCTGTTCCTGAGAAGGGAATAGGAGCTCAATAAGGTCAGAACCTTAGAGTAGGCAGCCTAGATATATATTTTTCTATATAATAGTATAGTGACTATAGCGGTCGCTGGAGTCTAAAGGTAAAGTAATAAGAAAGCTCTTTAAATATTATATTCTAATACAATAAAATAATATAATAGCCTTCTACTAAGGCTTATATATTTAAATACATATATACGCACACTGTAAAACTAATATACATATATGTAGTCAAAGAAGATACCGATGTAATAATGTATCATATATGAGGGCGATAGCCTACCTAATAGTAGATCAGCTACCTAATATAAGTAAGTTATTTTAATAGTAGTATTTATCAGTTAGGATATAGCTGATATCTTATAAGGGACTGAAGAATATAGGTTAGATTGCTTAATTACATAGTAATTGACCAATGATATTACACTGATTATTTAGAATATTAGGTCAATATAAGGTCTAGTAACTTTAATTGGAGGTTTAAGATTAATTTGATTCTCTGAGAATATCGGTTATTAAAGAAGCGATATTATAATAATAATACTAGATTTATTATATAATAAGAAAGGCTATTGTAGCCACTTTTAATACTATATTATTAAAGGAGTCTATTTGAATAAAGGTTTATAGATAAGATAATATCTCTTTAGTATAATTGTTGGTTTGAAAATTTGGGCTAATATACTAGAAGGGTGTTATAATAAAAGGGATGAAATATGGGAAAATAAAAAGGGATCTCTGTTGAATAGAAAATAAAAGGCGCTATTGTTTGTCGAATGAAAATACTATTAAAATATGATTCGGGATAGTTTTAAACTAATCTTTTTCTTATATTAATTATCTATTAATAGAATCTTTATTTGTTTAGCTAGTTTTACTTTAATAGGTACTTAATCTTTGAAAATATTATTAAATTCCTTTATAAGAGTTTATAATTGGTTTACTAGGCTTAGGAAGTAATCTATAAGTTATACTCTATTATTTATAATATGACTTAGGATATCTTTAGAGTAAGATATACTTAACTTAACTTTATAATTAATCTCTTAATATAGTATAGAGCTTTTAGGAGTTTAATTATTATTACTATTCTTTTACCTAAGAAAGAGTATTTTATTAATATCTTTTATAAAAAGAATAGATTCTTATAGTATCTTTTAGAATAATCTTTAATTGATTTTTTTAAGAGAGATGTTTTCTTTGATAGGTGTTAAGTTACTAATATATTAGTTCTTATAGATAAGTATTAGTTTCTATAATTAGTTTACTATATAGATTATTTTTAGTAATCTAATTAAAGCTATTATAGCTCTTTTTATAATTAAAATAAATATAAAGTCTTAGTTTTTAAGTGGTTTAGTAAGTTTTACTTATATTTCTTTACTATTATATAGGGAGATTAAGATTAATTTAGATATATTAATATGTATTTACTAGTATAATCCTCTCTTATAAACTATTACTAAGAACTTTACTCTCTAGATACTATATACTATTACTTTATTCTTTAATAGTAATATATTAACTTTATTAGGGACTATGAATTCCTATTCTAGTAGTAAATATATAGATAGTTCTAGGATAATCTAAGCTCTTACTTTTATTTTTACTATAATTACTTTCTTATTTAATCTCTTAACTAAGTATATATCAAGCTTAATTTAGTTAAGTGTTTTAGTTATACTGATTCTACCTAGTATTAGTATATATTAGTAGTTAATTATTATATTATTAAAAAGATATAGTGATATTTCCCTTACTATATATCTTCTAGTATTAGTATCTATATATATAGTGAATTTCTTTTAGTAATTACTCTTTTTATATACTTATACTTATATATATATATACTAGGTAAGTTTATTAAAGTCTAGCTTTAGATCCTCTTATTTACTAATAATAATTTATAATAGTATATTATTAGCTAATTTAGCTATCTAAGTAACTAAATTGCTATTATATCCTGGTTCTCTATTTAGGCTTAAGATAAAGAAAGTATCTTATATAGTAGTAATTTCTTACACTAGTCTATAAAAGTCTTTATCTTTTTCTGAGATTAAGTTATTAGTAATTATATTCTAAGGTTTAGCTTTATTATCTATTTTAGACTTTTTATCTTTAGCTTCTAAAATATTTTCTTCAATATCTTAGTATATCTAATTAAGAACTTCTTTTAAAAAGTATATCTCTCTCTTATTATTTAGTAGGATTTCACTAAACATACTATAAGTCTATAGATTAAGTAATTTAGGAGAAGATCTAGTTATTATTATTCCTCTCTTTAGGTAGATTATTATAGGGTATATACTAGTATTAGAAAGTCTTTTTTAGAAGTTATTTTAAGAACTTTTTCTTTAAGAGCTTAGTTTACTATTAGTTTCTTAGTAAGTATATATTATATTTTTTTAGTTTTAGTTACTATTATTCTATAGTAATACTAGCTAGTTTAGTTAGAATAATAGGGTTCTTTATTTTATTTTATTAGGTTCTCTTTTAAAGAATATTTTTTATATTCTTTCTTAGAATATTCTTTAGTATATAAGTGATTCGGGTATATTAAAGAGTAGTTTAGAATAGCTAGTTAAATTTTTAGCTTTATTTTAAAGGTTTTTACTTATAAGTTATATACTTTCTCTAGACTTTTTCTGTTTATATTGGCTTTAGTGTTTTAGACTTTTCTAGCTACTTATAAATATCTTAGTCCTTACTTAGAGTAATTCTTTAGTATACCTATTATACTAATCTTTTAGTATTTCTTCTTTATTAGAGTAAGAGAATATTATAGTAAAATAGTTATCTAACTTCTTATAAGCTTTCTATAGAAAATCACTAGTAGCTATATTAGTTTTTATAGCTCTATCCTTGAAGGTAGCTAGCTAGTCTTAGAAGGAAAGCTTTTTTTTTTATATCTATTAGGGTATAATATATTTCTTTAAAGACTTTTAAAACAATCTCTAGTTAAAATTAAAATATTTCCTTGAGTATTTTATACTATATTTTTAACCTACTAAAAGGATTTCTAAAGATTACCTTATCTTTTTTACTTAGGTATTTTATATACTATATATAGACTCTTTCTTCTAAGAGTAAGAGTATTTTAGATAATAATACTTCCTTATATTTTAGTCTTTAACTTATATATAGCTTTAAAGTTTTAATAAATCTATTAGAAGTTATCTATATTATAGTAGTTTTTTCTTTTATAGAGTTATCTATAGTTACTTTATTATTTGCTATAAAGTAGAATTTTCCTACTTCCTCAGGCCTAAACCTAATAATTTACCTATTCTATCTTTACCTAAGAAACTAAAGAGTATCTTCTAAGTCTTATCAAGTAATTAAGTTATTACTATAGTATTTATTTTCTTAAGAAGAGAAAGGAGTTCTTCTAAAGAGTATATTTTATATATTTTAAGAGAGTAAGATATTTAGTTTTAAATAGGTAAATATTTGTAGTTATTTATAACTCTAAAAGAGTCTACCTAATAAAAGTATATATTCAGGTATATCTTCTTCTATTAAGAGAATAAGAGGTATTTCCTTTAGAAGGTAGTTCTATCTTACTATTTCTCCTTTTATTTAGCTAAAGGGAGTTAGATTAATTATTTATTCTATCCCTTTATTTTTTCAGTTATCTATAGAAATAGAAAGACTAGTATTTTCCTAAGTAATAACTTTATTATATTATAGTAGAGTTCTTTTAAGGTTAAAAGGTAAGTATTTATTTACTAGAAGAGAGAGTAAGATATTTGGTCTTATAGGGATATATCTTGTTTATATTTGGTTTATTATAGTATAGAGATTATTTTAAACTTCTAGAGGAGTAAGACTAAAGGTTACTACTAAGCTCTTAAGGAAATCTCTTAATCTCTTTAAGGTAATTAGTATATTAAGGTCTTTTTCTTTAGTCTAATTATATATTCCTATATATTAATAAAGGTCTTATTAGTACTTCTTTTATACTAGATTATCTTTCTATTTTACTAGTACTTAGTATATTTTCTTAAGACTTTATAATAGAGTGAGTTTAGAGGTATTAATAAGCTAATAAATAGATTTTCCTTTAAAAGGGTATAGTTTATTAGATACTAAGTAGAGATTAATAGTAGTAAGTTCTTACTCTTAGTTAGATCTTTCTATCTATAATTTATCTAAGTCTTATTTAGTAAATAGAGATTTTATAGTTTTTAGTCTTTCTTTGTAAGCTAAAAGTAAATAGTATACTAGGAATTAGTTAGTGTTTATAAGTATAAAAGAGTAAGAAAGATCTTTTTAAAGAGTTATATAATTATTATTAATTTACTATAATTAATCTCTAGAAAAGAGAATAAAGTTTAAATAAATAAAATATAAATATATATTTAAATTAAAGAATATATACTCTATTAAAATAATAGATAAATAAAATAATCTACTATATTTTAGTTTATATAAAATACTATAAATAAAATTACTTATCCTTTCTTTTAAAAAGAATAACTTATCTCTTTTATATATATTATTATAATTATATATTTCCTTATTCCTTAATACTAACTAACTTTAGAGTAACTCTATTAAAATTTATAATAATTTAATAGAAACTTTAGATAGTTTAGAATATTAGTTATATTAATAATATTATAAGAACTTTAAATAACCTAGAATATTAATTATTCCAGTCAGTAACTTTATAATAATATATAACTAGTCAGTAACTTTATAGTAATATATAACCGGCTAATAACTTTATAGTAACATATAACCGGCCGGTTTATAGTTATTTTAGTTATATATCCTAATAAGAGTTACTATAATATTCTTAGTAATTACTGAGATATTAGTTTTATTGTACTTTTATAGTAGAGGCAGGGTTAAGGGCCTATAAGTGTAGCAATTATATTAATAATATCTATTAATATTATTAATAAATTATAAGCTTACTTAATCTCTAAATAATAGACTTAATTAAAAATATTATTTTAAAAGTAATATTAATATATTATAAAAGAGAAGTATTTTTAGTAAATTACTTTTTTTAATTAGAAAAATATAATAAAAAGAAGAAAAAAGAGTTATAGATAAAGTTAATAAATGATTTTATTATAAGTATTAGTTTTCTTAATATTTGAGTTTAATATAAAGCTTTTTTAGTTAAAGTAAAATAAAAAAAAGATTACTAATAATTAATAATAATTTAAAATTATATTATTTAAAAAATTAAGAAACTTAAAACTTTATAAAGAGAAAAATCTATTTTATATAATAGTATCTTATAATAATTAGTGTAGTTAAGTAAGCTAATAAAGTACTATCTCCTATATTCTAAGACTAAAGTTTATAAGCTTTAGTTTATACAGTTATATATATATTAATATAGTGAGGCTATAACTAAATTATAGTTAAAAGTAAGTATTACTCTATTTATATTATAATTATCCTCTTTTTCTTACAGTACTGTCCTCAGTAGTAAGTTAGGGAAATATTTCTTACTTAAATATATTTTTACTGAGATTTACCTATATTTTTAGTAGGGTCTTATAATAGTATAGAGCTATTGTCTGTTTGCTAGCTATTTATAGTTAAAGTAAGTATTTATAATATATTGTTTATTATTATGATTTCAGGTCTTATTCTTTTCTTACTTTTCTTTCTCTTATATATTTTTTTACTTTCTTCTATGTTCTTCTTATCTCCTATTATAATTACTTCTTACTTTTTTTTTTATCTCTTTATACTATTAATATTACTTTTACTTTTTTTTCTTTTTAGTTTTACTTATCTCTTTACTCTTCTTTTTTTATAATATCTACTAATACCTTTAACTATATGTATAAAGATACTAAGAAAGTCTAATACTTCTTATATACTATTACTTTCTTTACTAGTAGTAATTAGTATATATATTACTTCCAGACTACTAATAAAGCTAATCTTAATATCTTTAAGACTAGGCTTTTTACTGTAAAACTTATTAAATATATTTTAATTATTTATAGTTTCTTAGACTTTATATCTATTTATTGTAAGTAATATAATATTTATAGTAATATCTGTATTATATAAGTATAAATCCTATTCTCTCTTTATATTTTACTATATAATCTTATATTTTTAATTATTAATTATTTTAGTTTAGCTCTTTTCTTAGTATTAAAGCTTATATTAATAAGATTAATTAACTTTATACTTATATTAATATATTATTAGCTTATAATATTACTAATAATAATACCAAGTACAAAACTAAGGAAAGAGATAAGTATTTTTACTTTCTTATTTAGATTATTTATACCTATTTAGTTAGTCTTACTAATGACTTATATATTACTTTTACAGCTATAGAGGTTATATATTACTAGGTTTATAGACTAGTAGGTACTAAAGTTAAGTATATTATTATATATACTTTCTCCTGGGTTTCTATTACTTTTTACTAATATTTATCTAATTTTAAAGTACCTTAGTTACTTACTATAATTATATCACTAAGTATTATTGCCTTCTAGTAGCTTAGTACTTTACCCCTACTTTTTTAGCTATATATCTTTTTTCTTTACCTATCTTTAGCTAAGTTTTACTAATATTTCCCTTTTTTTATATAGATTACTATTACCTATACTTACTAGAAGTAAATATAAGTCTTATACTTATAGTAAAGTAATATTAGCTTTATATCTTAGTTAGTTATACTATAAGCTTTCTGTGCTTAGGTTATTAAGATCTTTAATAGTAATAAGATTATTAATAAGTTAGTTACTAAAGAGCTCTTTTTAGAGTTTCCTCTTAGTTTTTTTATTTAATTAGGGGTATTTTTTAGTTATGTTCTTTTAGTAGTATTAGTTGTATTTAGGCTTTGCTTATTTTTATTTAGTTCTTATCTATATATATATTAAGCTTTTATAATTAATATTATTCTAAGTAATTTAATTTAGCTTTAGCTAGTAAGTTAAAGTAGTGTCTTTTAATTTTATAGATCTATTATCTAGTGTTTGTATAGTTTACCTCTCTTATATAATTTATAATTTCTTTTTTTTATATTACTTATATCTCTTACTTTTTACTTTTTTTTTTCTTAAGACTTGTTATATTCCTAGATAGTGTTTTGTGTGTATGTTATATCTCTTTTTATTACCTACTAATTGTACTCTATAAGCTAGCTAGTTTATTTAACTAAATAGTATATTTCTTTTCTTATTTATTTTTTATTTTTAATTATTTTAATCTTTTACTTTAGGTTTTTATTTAGTAAGTCTAATATTAGAAGGGTTTTATTATATTTTCTTTTAAGTAACTTTTATAGTTTTAATAGGTTTATATAGAATATATTATATAGTCTTATATACTTCTCT
>MOCD01002212.1:0-12120 GCA_001879505.1 Calonectria pseudoreteaudii
AAGTAATTATATACTAAAATAAAGATAGAACTTAAGTTTATTTGTATATAAATAAAAAAATACTATAATCCCAAATAAATAAAAGGACTATCTTTTAAAGAGAGGGATATAGTTTTCTTAGCTACTAAAAATATTACTATAAAATAATAAAACAAAAAACTTAATTTTAAATATCTTAGATCTTATTTTATTAAAAAGAAAATCTTAATAAATAACTATAAACTTAACCTTCTAGTAGATATTAAGATTTATTTAATTTTTTATATTTTCTTTCTTAAATTAATAATAAATATAATTTCAATTAATACTAGCTCTTATATTAAATTAATAATTAAACTATAAGAGGAGTATACTATAGAGAAGATCTTAGAAAAAGGTTTAATAAATAGGAAAATCTATTACTATATTAAATAAATAGACTATAATAAGGAAATATAGGAACTACTAAAGAATCTTATATACTACTTAAAGAAACTAGAGGACTTCTTTTGTAAAGAGAGGAAGGCTTGTTATTAGTAATAGCTATAGCTTCTTCTTATTCTATCTCTTTTAATTCGATTAAAGTATAACTAAAGAGAACTAAACTTTTTTCTTTTAATAACTACTTCTATTTCTATAACTAAGTTAAGTAAGTAATTATCTTATTTAGCTTAGCTTATATTTCTAATATAGCTTCTTTAGCTTCTTATTTTACTTATTTTAATTTATCTTAAGCTTTAGTATCTTAGTTTACTATAAAAGGTATTAGTGTCTAAAATAGCTTATAACCTAAGGGAAGAAAATTATTATATATAAGTAGTATCAGAGATATAAGCTCTATTATAATTATATCCGGAAGAAATATACTTACTATACTTAGTAAAATAGCTTAGCTAGATAATATATATTAAGCTTTTAGTAAAGTACTAAGTATAAAGTATACTAAGATAGCCCTCCTTAGTGACTATAGCTATAAGCTTTTTATAATAAAGAGTAGATTTACTAGGTATAATATTAATATAAAAGAAAGAAGAATAAAAGAAAAAAAAAAGAAATAAGATAAATTAACTTATATAAAGGAATACTAGCTTTAAGGATAAGTCTTTTGGGAGAAGTGTTATTGTTTATTTGGGTAGTGGGTTTTGTGGTGACTCCGGTGGATTCACTTTTATAATATATACAGAGGATTAGTATTATAAGGTATAGTATTTATAGTTAATATAAGGCTTATAATACTGATATTTATAAGTTTAGTAATATAAACTAAATTACTTTTAATTCTCTATTTAAAGTGATAGATTTGTTTTTTAAAGGGACTAATTTATTATGTGACTAAATGTTTGTTTAAGCTGTATAATAAGTGCTCCCTTTTGAGAAAGAGGTTACTAACTTAGTAACAATTTATTATAGAGAACTATAAACTTAGCTATATAGCTGATAAATATTATATATAAAAGTTTTCTTTTAATTTAATTCTAAATTTACCCCTAAAGCCCTTTATTCTTATTTATTTACTATAAGATCTTCTATTCTTCTTTATCTTTATTACCTACTTTTTATTATTTATATTTCTTTTAATATCTTTTAAAAAAATTCGCTAGTTTTTTAAGCTTTATAGGAGGTAGAGCTAGTTTCTTTGTTATTACAGTTGCCTTCTTTGTCTTAATATTAGCTAGTTGTTTGCTAGATTTTTAGCTTATTATCCTAGTAATTCCTATAAGTTTTACTGGAGCTATTAGTGTTTTTGTTTGTGGGGCTAGTATCTTTATTCTAGCTCTTTTTAGTGTTAAGGTAGTTAGGTCTTTGATAGAAGAGAATTTATTATTAGAGTTAGTAGTGTTTTTAATGATTAGTAAGTATTTATTTAAGTTTAGTATATTTTTTGTCTTTATGTTTGTAATTACTTCCTACAAAGCTTTAATCTTTATAGCTTATTTATATAGTTAGTCTTTTAAATCGACTAGTTATTTGTCTATACTTTATATATTCTCTACTATTCTGTTAACTGACTTAGTATATTTAGTAAAGCTCTTATTAACTATAATGTTTTAAGTTTTTATTATTAGGACTAAGAAGTCATTGTTCTTTTAGATTATATTAAAGATTTTAATATTATTTAATTCAATCTTATCTTTTAGCTTACTAATTTCAGCTTTTACTTTATTAACTACTGTCTTTACTTTAGTTACTATAGTTAAAGTATTATTAGTTAGAGTGAGAATCTTTATAGTATTGAAATCTGTAGAGGTGGAGGTATTTCTATTTATACTATTAGTATTTTCGACTCTAAGAATATTACTAAAGTCTAACTGTCTAATAGTCTAGAGGTAATTAGTTACAGAGTTATTATATATCTTAAAGGGATTAAGGAATTTAAGGGTAATAATATTAGCTTTAGAAGGTAAGTAGGTTACCTAGTATCTTAGTTTCCCTTTAAATATAAGGTTTTCTCTATCTTAATAAACAATTACTGTGTTTTTAAGGGTCTTTTTAATTTATTTAGTTAATACTTACTTAGATAAAGTCTTATTTTTATTCAATTAGTTAAAATATTTATTAATATTATATTTAATAGTCTACTAGAGTTTAAATAAAAAGTAATATAGATTAGTAATATTATTAGTTATATCTATAAGTCTTATATTTTCAAACTCTTATTTATATTCCTCTAAAACCCTTTTATATATCTATTCTTTTTTAAATAAGTTACTACTTTATTTAGTAAATCTGGTTTCTCTAGAGCTAGGTTTAATATTAGTCTTAAGGTTTTTACTTATCTTACTATATTTGTCTTTAAACTTTCTTTTAGCTTTATAGTAGTTTTACCTACCTTGTGTATATCTAATAGATTTGCTATTAGGAGTGGGGGTCCCGGTTTTAGAGTTAGTAGTAATAGACTATCTTTATTTATTTATTTTAGAGTTTTCTTTGACTTATAGTAAGTTAAGTTTAATATTTTCTAAGATAGTTTTATTTTTTTTTAATTTAGAGTTAATATATCTTAGTTTTTTATTTTTTCTATTAAACTTTAGTTTCTATTAAGTATTAGATATTAGAATAGTTAAATTAATTAGTTTAAACTTTATAAATATTAGGATAACTAATATTTCTTTCTTTACTTTAGTCTCTAGGATATCTAGTATCTTTATATCTTCTATAGTATTATTGTTCTTAGTAGTATTAATATTCTTAGTAGTATTATTATCCTTAATAATATTATTACTTACTTTAGATCTAGCTTCTTTACCTCTATTATTATTTTTACCCTATTCCTTATCACTTTCTCTGTTCTATTCCTTGTTGCTTTCTTTCTTACTAGTTAGAGGGTCGGTAGTATCTGCTTTTATAGTTATTAAAGTCTGAGTGATTTTCTTATTACTTAGGTCTAGTATCTCTCTAAAGTACTTTACTTATAGATTTATAATTTTATTGTTATTTATAGTTATTTTAAGTTTAAGTTTATATAGTTTATCTAGGTAATATATTACCTAGTTACTCTTGAATATTCTAATATTAAACTTAGGATAGACTATATTAAACTTATCTAAGGATAATTAGGCTTAAGTTTATAAGTATCTTTCCTAAGTAATAGTCTTTTCTATTTATATTTTGAGTTTTACTTTCTTTTTAAGTTTTTCTTTTAATTCTTAAAATCTATTTTTATTAACTTATCTTCTAGTATTAATAATCTCTTTCTTTTTATAAATAAACTCTTTATAAAGGGTTTTATTATTTATAAAGTTTCTAGTATATTAATAGTATTAACTATATTAGAGTTTATAGAAAAAGATTTAAGTCTTCTTTAGTAGAGTATATACTTTATTATACTAAATAAAAGATTTATATTTACTCTCTTTAGAGATATAATTAAGTTTATTAGTAATGGTTTTATTATTTATAAATAGGTTAAGATATATTTTACTTTATAAGTTAAGATATTTTATATTTTATTTACTAATTAGCTTTTAAGGTATAAAGGTTTATATATAATTATACTACTAGTAGATTCTTTATAAAGACTTAGGTAGTAAAGGGTATAATATATTTATTTAGTATAAAGAAGAAGTTATTAGTAATAGAAGTAAAATCTCTTTCTTTATAGGTATATATAGTTAATTAGCCTGTATAAATATAGAGCTTTTATATTTATAAGTAAATTTAATAGTATATAGTCATATATAGTAATATATAAGTATATTTACTTATATAAAAATTTATATAAGATTAAAGAAAGATATAAGAGTTAAGTTTAAAGTTAAAGTTAAAAGAGAGAAAAGGTAACTATAAACTAAGAAAATAATTAATATATAATAAATTTAATAATTTACTTATTAAATTTTCTTTTATAAATTATTAAGTATAGAAAAGTAAATAGTAACTTAAGGAAAATATTCTAGTAATTTTTTAAGTTAATTTATTAGGTGAATTATCAGATCTTATTATTTTATATATAGATTTTCCTTTGTAAGTTTTAATTTCTTTTTCTTATAAAGGTCTTTTTAATTGATTATAGTGTAGTTAAGATATTTGTTAAGAGTATTATTTATACTTTTTCTAACTATACTCTCTTTATTTAGTTATTATCTTTAGTAGTAAAGCTTTTCTATCAAATAGTATATTTGTGGATAGCTTTTATTTTTCTCTTTTATAGTCTATAACTAATAATTCTATCTACCTTTTAGATATTATTATCTATTATTTTATCAATTGTAATTATTTTAAGCTCTAGAGTAGTTCTTTTGAATAGATTTTTATCTTACTTTAGCTTATATAGTTATGATATTGATATGATAGAATAGATTCTCTAGTGATTTAGAAAATTAAGTTTAATTACTTATCTATAGATTTTATAGATTATCTTAAAGAGTTTAGTATATATAAGTAATTATTTATATTTTAGCTTACTAGATAGGATATATCCTTTATAGAGGTGTAAATATACTATATTCTTTTTATTGAATTTAACAGGGTTATATATACTATTATATCTTATCTTGGATAGAGTAATTAATATATCTATAATAAATATTGCTTCTTTGGAATATAATTTTTGTAGGTTCTTAAGTACTTTTGGATTTATCTTTGTTTCTTTTAAACCTACCCCTAATATCACCTTAATTATACCTATTAGTTTAAATCTATAAATTAATTTATTAAGAGCTCTTTTAATAGTTTTAGAATATCTATTGTTAAGATTGAATTAGATTGTTGGGAGAACTTTTACCTATAAGAGCTCTAGGTTTATTATTATATAGTATCTAATTACTACCTTAACTATCTAATTCTTTTACTTATTAATCTTATTTGTTTAGGAATAATAAATAGTTGATCTGAGTAGTCTGATACTGAGTTAGGTAAAGATAGTTTTCTAGATACTATTTATAAACTTAGAGTCCCTATTACTAAAAACCTAGTAAAAGATACTCTAATTATATAAAAGCAATACTTATAAGATAGTTTATACTTATTGTTCTACTATATATATAGTATAACTTAAGATAAGTATTATCTTCTTTAAGAAGAGATATATTATTATATATAGTTAGTTTAGAATCTTATAGCCTTTTATTTACTATATTATTCTTTCTATACTTACTTTTAGTATATTTATAATAAAATCTAGTGTTATTATATAGAAAGAGTACAGATAAATAAGTATAAACTATATCTAGCCCAGAGTTAGCTATTTACTAATTGAATTTTCTCTGTAGATCAAACAAAATAATATAAACTTCTGTATAGTTTTTATTATTTAATAAAAGTATATATTACTAAGTTCTATTATTATATAGTTAATTCTAAGGTATTATTTTTTATTATATACTTATACTAGGAATTCCCTGACTACTAATCTAGAAATATATATCCTTTTTCTGCTAGATCTTCTTATATAGTAAAAGATTCTATCTTTTACTAGGAATTACAATAGAGAGTTTTTATTTTAATCTTGTTTTTTCTTTAGTTAAAGTTACTATAGATACTCCTAGATCTTATTTAGTTTTAGATCTTTATTATATCTTTTTATTATATCTTTTTATAATTTTAGGTCTATTACTAGCTTAAAGATTTTAGCTTATAGAAAGTAAATATATACTTTTAGTTTGTTAAAGTTACTATCTTTTACTTCTCTATAGTATAGTTCCTCTATAAGTAAGTGTAAAAGTGTGTTAGAGATAATATTTAAGGTGTTTAGTATATAAAAGATCTTAAGATTAAAAGTAGATAGATAGTTAGTATATTTAGCTAGTTTAAAATTGGCTTTATTTAGATCTATAATATTTAGTAATATATGTATAAGTATATCTTTAGTTGTAATATAGTTAGTAATAATATTAATAAGTAGATAATTAGATTATACTATCTTCTTAAGTTTCTATATTATTTATATAATTACTATTACTTTTACCTCTATAGATCTATATCTTTGTTTAACTTTTAAAGTTAATCTCAATAGAAATATAATTAGTTTTAGCTTTTCTATTAGTATATCCTTCCCTAGGATATTTGTACTATCCTAGTTAACAGTAAGTTAGAAGACATAAAGTCCAAATCTTATTTTACAAGTATCTAATTTAAAGAATAGTAGATATTTTAGGTTAAAATAGTAAAGTAATAGTTAAGCACTAAAGAATTCTTTTATGTCTTTAAATACTATTTTCTCCTTCTTATCTAGTGTAAATATTAATAAAGATATCTTTACCTTTCTTATATACTTTATTTATCTTACTTAAATAATTCCTTTAGTATAGGATTAATATAGTAAGGTAGTCTTTTAGTCTTGAAGTAGTTTAATTTATATATTATACTATAAAATCTTGTTTTATAAGAATCTTGTTATCTCTAAGAAAGTCTCAAGAGATGTAAGATCTATTAGTATATTTATTTTAGTAAAGGCTTCTAATCTATTGCTTATCTTATGGATTTTATTTCTATTAATAATAAATCTTAATAGTTAGATACTTAGAAATGTAAAAAATAACTTTTCTATTGAAATGTATAGTTAATTTTTATATATTATTTTAAGGATAATTTCGAGGTATTTAATATATTCTTCTAGACTATCAGAAAAGATGATTATATTATTAATATAGACTTGAATAAAATGTCAGTACTCTCTGAAAATTCGATCTATATATTATTAGCTAAAAGTTAGGGTATTCTTTATACTTATAAGTACTATATTTAATACTTTTAACTCTTAATTTAATATAATAACTATTTAATTTTAGTATAGTTTATATACTAGGAGCTAGTAGAAGAATCTTATGGTATCTATTAATAAGAACTATTACTTACTATATATATTTGTTATTATATCTGACTAATCTGGTAGTAGATATGTGTTAGGTATTATCAATTTATTAATAGGTCTTAGATTAATAATGACTTTATTTCTCTTATAATTAGAAGGGTTTTTATAGATAATAAATATAAAGTATATAATTATAGTAGCTTCCTCTATAAAATTTATCTTACTAGATTTATATAATTCTTTATACTTCTTATCTAATAATACTTAATCTTATACTCTTAGTAAATATTTTCAGGTAGTCTTCTTTATATTTTACTATCTATCTATAAGTTTGATTTTTATTTTTAGTTCTTCTGATATTAGTATTATATTTCTATTTTTATAAATATTAAACTTGTTAGTTAGCTTAATAATTTTACTTAAAGCTTTTAGATTAATACTTAAAATGTTTACTTTAAACTTATTTTAGATTATTAGGATTTCTTTAGGTTAAGTGATTCTATACTTAAGTATATTATTATTAACCTTCTTAGCTTTAGCTTTATTTAATTTTTTGATCTTTATTTCGAATGTTTTGATAAAATTGAAGGATTTGTCTTAGAGTTATTTGTAATTAATATTTTCTGTTATTAGGAATATATATTCTTAGCTTATATAGTTTAAGATTTTTCTTAGTTTCTTATACTTTTAAATTATAATAGATTTATCTATTATATTATTGAATTTAACTAGCTTTAGAGTAAAATAATTAATAGTTATAATTATATACCTTAGCTTCCTTAGTTTAAAGTAATAAGTCTTATCTTTTCTTTTAATTATATAATATTCTCTAATGTTTATTTATTTTACTTTAATAAAAGTATTACTATTTATAGGTATATTAACTATTTAGGTATTGATTACCTTTTAGTTAACTAGCTAAGTATATAGTTTAAGTATCCTTATTTTAGTAGTTATATTCTTTATAAATCTAAAAGTAATTCTTAGGTTAACAAAATCGACTTTAACTCTGTATTAATATAAGAAGTTTATTCTTAAAAGAAGTTTTAGTGCTAGGTTTTTTATTATATTAGCTATTATTATAAAGTATGCTTTTACTTCCTTTTTATTGATATATCTAGAGATATAGAAGTCGAAAGTAGCTTTCTAGGTAATAGTTATACTAGATCTAATTCTATTTATTATCTTTAGTAAATAGGACTTTATAGAAATATTCTTAGTATTTTCCTTAAATTATTACTAGTCAACTAAGATAGTAATTATCTTAGTATCAAGGTATATATAGTTAGATTTATTCTAACTAGTAAAGTATATATTGATTCTTAGATAAGTGTTTATTTTGGTTTTAAGGGTCTCTTTTATATTAAGTCTTTTAATAGTTTTAATAACTCTTCTTTTAGTCTTGTTTTACTTATCGATATTTTCAGGGATTTCTTTGTTTTTATTTATATAAAAGTAGTTAATAAATACTGATTCTTTAGTTTCTTTAGCTAGGATAGAGTTATTATCTAAGTAAATGAATTCTTCTTCTCTTTTAATTATTATAATATATCTTACTTCCTAAAGTTCTTCTTACTTTATTTAATAGTCTTTATTGTTTTTATATAATACTATCTCTATATAGTAGGATTTATTTAAAGGAAACTTTTATTGTTAGAATCTCTGAAATTACTAAGTAAATAGTTATTTGTCTTTTTATTTTACTTAGAGTTTCTAATCTACTTTCTCCTTTTACTATTTACTCTTTAATTTTTAGTTATCTAAACTTTACTTTTGGAAAGGTTAGGATTGTTTATTAAATAGGTGATTTTACTTAGTTTGAGGTCGCTTGTGCTGTGATCTAGGTTATTTGTAGTAATTTTATGATTTATTCTAGTTTGCTTGGTTCTGATTCTCTTTAGAGTTGTTATTAGCTAAAGATACTTTTTTAGTTGTTCTTTTTGTAGGGAAAGGGTTTCCTTTGGGATGTATGCTATTTAGTATTATTTGTTTTTTTGTATTAACTTTATTTAGCTAATTTAACTTTTTATTATTATACTTTAGTTTTATATATAGTGATTTTAGTTCTAGGTTTAATTTATTTTATAAGACTTATAGTAATATTAGGTCTAAGGTTATATCTTATACTTTAGCTATTTAAAAGACTTTTATTATAAATTTCTTAAAAGATTTATTATTCTTAATTTATTCTTTTAAGTAAAATATTAATTGAAAGTACTTGATTATATTTTCTATTCTAATACTGAATTATTTATATAGAGTGGCGAGAAATACAGTAATGTTACTATTTAGAAATATATTTTATTCTTTATTATTTAGTTCTCTGTAATACTAATCTATAGTATCTCTTCTAAAGAGAGTTAGTACTTATTATTATATATATTTATATTATACTAAATTATTATTATCCTAATAAATATTGAAAGATTTAATCTATATATCTATATTATAAAAAACTAATTATTTCTTTTTATATATTATTTCTTACAAATTAAAGTTAGTTTTTTCAGTATCTAGTTATAAGAAACTAATATCTATTAATTTACCTTTATTATCTATGAATAGAGTGAAAAACCTTTTTCTTCTAAGTATTTTAAATCTCTTTCTAATCTTATCTTCTAGATATCTCTTAGTTAGTTTTAGCTAAAGATTGAAAAGAGGTTACTTAAAGTTTACACTAAATAATATATAATTTCTAACTATTCCTCTTATCACTAGGATAAATTTATCTCTTATACTAAAGCTAACTAGAGTTGGTTCTACTTTTAGTTCTACCTTCAGTATATAGTATAGAACTAGCACTAATAGTATTAGTTTCTAATAAAAGTCTTTTCTAAGAGAGTTTTATAATATTAATAGGATCTTAAAGAGATTTTACTCTTATTAGAGTAAAAATCCTTACTAAACTATCTATTAAATTATTCTTTATCTTCTTTTTAAACTACTCAAAATTATCTTCTAAAATACTTTAAATAATAATAAATCTAGGTTATTCTAGAGTAAAAATAGTAATAATATTAGTTGAAAGTTTAGGTAAGGTCTTTGTAAGTATAGTAATTGGTACTGGGCTTACTGTAGATAATAATATAAATATAATAGATATTATACTCTTTGGGGTGAATACTTTTGAAAGGGGTATTGTCTTTACTATTATAGTATTAGGCTCTAGTACCTTAGCTCTTAGCTAAGTCTTTCTAGTTTTATAAAGTCTTTTTTTTCCTACTATATATTAGGTCTAGTAGTTCTAGTAAAGGTTCTTATGGTTTTATAGTAATATTTATAAAGTCTTTGTTTTTAGAGTCTTCTTAGAGATATATATTAATAGGATCTAGTTCTATTATCTCTAGAGTTATTACTTTTATTATAATCTCTTGTAATTAGAAGTATTTTAAAACTAAATATTAAAAGTCTTTGACTTTTTACTCTAAAAAATATAGTTTTATTTAGTTAAAATATGATCTTATTACTTTATTAGTCTTATCTAGCCCCTAGTATAATAGTACTTATATATCTTAGTATTCAAAGGTTTTCTATACTCTATAATTACTAATAATAATTCTAGATCTATCTAAGAATAGAGAGTTTACTTAATAAATAAATTGAAATTCTTATCTAGTAAACTCTTAAGGTTTCTTTAGAGCTCTTAAAGTACTTCTAGGGTTTTTAGAGTTATTTTTAAAAGATAGATTGTTCTTTTCTTTGAATATTATCTTCCTTATTATCTTTAGTTACCTAATAGTCTTTGGGGTATTATTAGGAGAGGCTAGTCTCTTATAAGAACTATCTCTTAAAGGTAATCAGTTAGTCTTTAAGTAATTACTATTACTTATTATTGTTTATTTGAATAGTAGGTTATATAGTAACTCTAGTAGATTTACTCTTGTAATATATATAGAGGATTAGTATTGTAAGGTATAGTATTTATAGTTAATATAAGGCTTATAGTACTGATATCTATAAGTCTAGTAATATAAACTAAATTACTCTTGATTCTCTATCTAAAGTAATAGATTTACTTTTTAAAGGGACTAATCTATTATATAACTAAATGTCTGTTTGGGCTGTATAATAAGAAGAGTATTGTATTATAATTTAATCTAAAGCTAATTTACTTAGAAGTTAGGCTATTAGTGTTAGTATAGGGTTAGTTATAGATATTAATATTATATAACCTATTAACTAAAGTAACTATAATTATAATTATTACTTAATATTAAAGTAATTACTATAATTACTATAATTATTAAATCTAAAAGCTTTTACTTTTACTTTTAGTATTATTTTAATAGAATCTATATATTTAAACCTTTTAAAAGTTATAATTACTAAGAGTATAACTTAGCTTTTAATATAATTTAGTTACTTTTAATTATTTATTTAACTAATTAACTTATTACTAAATATAATATTCTCTTATCTATTACCTTTTATATTATTTAAACCTAATATATCTAATCTACCTTATAATATAAACCCAATAATTAGAATAATATAATCTTATTATCTAACTTATAGAAGCAGCCCCTTACAGCTTCTATTGCCTAAGCTATAAGACTCTATTATTTACCTCGAGCTATAAGCTTCTCTAAGCCCCACCTTTATATTACAATCTAGTCCAAAGCTAACCTACCCGGAAGCCAGCTTACTAGTACTAGCACAAAGTTAACTATAGATATCTATATTATATAACCTACTAACTAAAGTAACTATAATTATAATTACTACTTAATACTAAAGTAATTACTATAATTACTATAATTATTAAGTCTAAAAGCTCTTACTTTTACTTTTAATATTATCCTAATAGAATCTATATATTTAAACCTTTTAAGAATTATAATTACTAGGAGTATAACTTAGCTTTTAATATAATTTAATTATTTTTAATT
>MOCD01002213.1:0-12041 GCA_001879505.1 Calonectria pseudoreteaudii
TATTTATAAATTATTATATCTTTTACTTAAAATATAATAACTTTTATTCTATAAAAAATATTAGTCTTTACTTTTAGCTATTATTAGTAAATTAATTTATAAGTAAATAAAGAAAGGTCTTCTATTTTAACTATTTTCTTTAGAGGAGCTGATTTAGCTCGAATATACCTCTCTTTATTATATTCCGATAGTCTTCATTTCTCCTTATTAAAAGGTTCCCTAATACTATAACAGTCTGGTTCTAAGCTCTACTATCAAAGACAAAAGTAAAGCTTAGGGAAGCCTACAGCTCGAGATAAATAATAGAGTCTTATAGCTTAGGTAATAGAAGTTATAAGGGGCTATTTTTATAAGCTAAGTAATAAGATTATATTATTTTAATTGTTAGGTTTATATTATAGGGTAGATTAGGTATATTAGGTTTAAGTAATATAAAAAGTAATAGATAAGAGAATATTATATTTAGTAATAAGTTAATTAGTTAAGTAAATAATTAAAAGTAATTAAGTTATATTAAAAGCTAAGTTATATTCTAATAATATTAACTCTTAAAGTCTTATATATTAAGTAAAGTATTAATTCTAATAACTTAAGGTAGTCTTAATATATTAGGATAGTTATACTTTATTAAAATAGTCTTACTAAGTAGGTCTTTCTTATCTAATAGTAAACTTAACTGTAGAGATAAGGGTAGATTTTACCCGGAGTTCTACTAATAATAATGTTATTATAGGGTAGCTAGGCTTAGGTTATAATATAATATCTCTCTTCTTAAGGTCTTATCTTTAAGACTATATGATTTTAGTTTAAGTAAGTTATCTCTCTTCTTTTACTCTTTTTATTTCTTATATTTATATTAATATAATAGGTAAAAGAAAGAGTTATATAGTATATACTAATATATAAGTAAATATAATATTATTAGATAGTTTTACTATATTTTCTTCTTATTTTCTTTATTAGATTAATAATAAGTTATATATAATACTAGAGATTAGAAGTACTTGTAAAAAGTATATTAAAAGTAAGAAGACTTATAGTTATATTAAAGATTAATAAATAATATCTTTAAGTAAAAGTAAATAAAAAATATAAAATAGTATAAGAATATATTAATAGATTTTTCTTTAGTAAATATATTATACAGCCCAAACAGACATTTAGTCATATAATGGATTAGTCCCTTTAAAAGATAGATCTATTACTTTAAATAGAAGATTAAAAGTAATTTAGTTTATATCACTAGATTTATAGATATCAGTACTATAAGCCTTATATTAACTATAAATACTATACCTTATAATACTAATTCTCTATATATATTACAAGAGTAAATTTACTAGAGTTACTATATAATCTACTACCTAAATAAACAATAATAAGTAATAGTAATTACTTAAAAACCAACTAATTACTTTTAGGAGATAATTCTTACAAGAGACCAACCTCTCCTAATAATACCCTAAAGACTGCCGAGTAACTAGAGATAATAAGAAAGATAGTATTTAAAGAAAAGAGTAATCTATCTTCTAAAAATAACTCTAAGAACCCTAGAAGTGTTCTAGGAGCTCTAAAGAAACCTTAAGAGCTTATTAGATAAGAATTTTAGTTTATTTATTAAGTAAACTCTCTGTTTTTAGATAGATTTAAAGTTATTATTAGTAATTATAGAGTATAGAAAACTTTTAAATACTAAGATATATAAGTACTATTATATTAGAAACTAGATAAGATTAATAAAGTAATAAGATTATATTTTAGCTAGATAAAACTATATTCTCTAGAGTAAAAAGTTAAAGACTTCTAACACCTAGTTCTAAAGTACTTTTAGTTATAAGAGATTATAATAAAAGTAATAGTTCTAAAGATAATAGAGCTAGATCTTATTAATATATATCTCTAAGAAAACTCTAAGAATAAGGACTTTATAAATATTACTATAAGACTATAAGAACCTTTATTAGAACTACTAGACCTAGTATACAGTAGGAAAAGGAAAGACCCTATAAAACTAAAAAGACTTAACTAGAAGCTAAAGTACTAGAGCCTAATACTATAATAGTAAAAGTAATACCCCTTTTAAGAGTATTTACTCTAAAGAGTATAATATCTATTATATTTATATTATTATCTATAATAAACCTAGTACTAATTACTATACTTATAAAAACTTTATCTAAACTTTCAACTAATACTATTACTATTTTTACCCTAAAATAGTCTAAATTTATTATTATTTAAAGTATTTTAGAAAATAACTTTAAATAGTTTAAAAAGAAAGTAAAGGGTAATATAATAGATAGTCTAATAAAGATTTTTACTCTAATAAAAGTAGAATCTCTCTAAGATCTTATCGATATTATAAAACTCTCTTAGAAGAGACTTTTATTAGGGACTAATATTATTAGTATTAGCTCTATACTATATACTAAAAGTAGAACTAAAAGTAGAACTAACCCTAGCTAGCTTTAGTATAAGAGATAAATTTATCCTAGTAATAGGAAGAATAGCTAGAAACTATATATCATTTAGTATAAACTTTAAGTAATCTCTTTTCGATCTTCAACTAGAACCAACTAAGAGATACTTAGAAGATAAGATTAGAAAAAGATCTAAAACACTTAGAAGAGAAAGGTTTTTTACTTTATTTATAGATAGTAAAAGTAAACTAATAGATATCGGTTTCTTATAGCTAGATGCTGAAAAAGCTAGCTTTAATTTACAAGAAATAATACACAAAAGGAAACAACTAGTTTTTTATAATATAGATATATAAATTAAATCTTTTAATACTTATTAAGATAATAATAACCTAGTATAATACAAATATATATAATAATAAGTACTAACTCTCTTTAGAAGAGATATTATAGATTAGTATTATAGAGAATTAGATAATAAGAAATAGAATATATTCCTAAATAGCAATATTTCTATATTTCTTACTACCCTATATAAATAATTTAGTATTAGAATAAAAGATATAACTAAATACCTTTAATTAGTATTTTACTTAAAAGAATAGATTAAAAATAATAAATCTCTTAAGAAATTTATAATAAAAGTCTTTTAAATAGTTAGAATATAAGATATAACTTTAGATCTAATATTATTGTAAGTCTTATAAAGTAAATTAAACCTAGAGCTAAAATTACTATATATAGAGCTAAAGTATAATAATAAGAGGTTAGATTAGCTAAATAAGGTTAATATAAAAAGGCAGATAATATTAGATGGTATATGTCTTAAGAAGAACCCTTTCCCTATAAAAGGAATAACTAGGAAGGTATATTTAGCTAGTAACAACCCTAAAGAAGATTAAAACCAAGTGAATTAGAGTAAATTATAAGACTACTATAAGTAACCTAAATCATAGTATAAGTGACCTTAAACTAAGCAAAATCATTTATTTAATAAGTAATCCTAATCTTTCTAGAAGTAGAGTTTAGATAACTAAAGGTTAAAGAGTAAATAGTAAAAAGAGAAAGTAAACTAAAAACCTTAAGTAAAGTAGGAAGATAAGTAACTATTTACCTAGTAGTTTCAAAGATTCTAATAATAGAAATTTCCCTTAAATAAATCCTACTATATAAAGGTAATATTATATAATAATAATAAAAACTATTAAATAAAGTAAAAAGAACTTTAGGAAGTAAGATATATTATAATAATTAAAAGAGAGGAAGAGTTCACTTACTTAGATAATAACTCTACCCTAGGTAAAGAAGCTAAGAAATTAGTATTTATCAACTACTTTTACATAGATAAAAACAAAGAAATCCCTAAAAACATCGATAAATAGAACAAGACTAAAAGAAAAGTTATCAAAACTATCAGGAGACCTAATATAGAAGAGACCTTTAAAACTAGAATAAATACTTATCTAAGAATCGATATATACTTTACTAGTTAGAGTAAATCTAACTATATATACTTTGATACTAAGATAATTATTATCTTAGTTAATTAGTAATAGTTTAAGGAAAATACTAAGAATATTTCTATAAAATCTTATCTACTAAAGATAGTAAATAGAGTTAGATTTAGTATAACTATTACCCAGAAAACTACCTTTAATTTCTATATCTCTAGATATATTAATAGAGAGGAAGTAAAAGTATACTTTATAATAATAGCTAATATAATAGAAAATCTAGTACTAAAACTTTTTTTAAAAATAAACTTCTTATATTAATATAGAATTAAAGTTGATTTTGTTAATTTAAGAGTTATTTTTAGATCTATAAAAAGTATAATTATTGAGGTAAGGATACTTAAATTGTATACTTAGTTAGTTAACTAAAAAATAACTAATATCTAAATAGTTAATATACCTATAAATAGTAATACTTTTATTAAAGTAAAATAGGTAAATATTAGGGAATACTATATAATTAAAAGAGAAGATAAAGCTTATTACTTTAAACTAAGAAAGCTAGAGTATATAACTATAACTATTAACTATCTTACTTCAAAGTTAGTTAAATTTAGTAATATAATAAATAAATCTATTATAATTTAGAAGTATAAGAAGTTAGGAAAAATCTTAAACTATATAAACTAAGAATATATATTCTTAATAATAGAAAATATTAATTATAGATAACTCTAAGATAAATCTTTTAATTCTATTAAAATATTCGAAGTAAAGATTGAAGAGTTAGATAAAACTAAAGCTAAGAAGGTTAATAGTAATATATCTAAGTATAGAATTACCTAGCTTAAAGAGGTCTTAATAATCTAAAATAAGTTTAGAGTAAATATTTTAAGTATTAACTTAGAGACTTTAAATAAAATTATTAAACTAATTAATAAGTTTAATATCTATAGGGATAGAGGTATAATACTAATATTAAAAGAACTAAAAATAAGAATCGAACTTATAGATAGATAGTAAAATATAAAGAAGATTACCTAAAAATACCTACTAGAAGTATAAGATCAAGTATTATTAGATAAAAAACACAAAGAACTATATAAATCCAGTAAGATAAGTTTTATAAAGGAAGCTACTATGATTATGTGCCCTATATTTATTATTTATAAAGACTCTTCTAACCACAAAAGAAGTAGAGTTATTATTAATCTAAGATTTATTAATAGATTAATAATACTTAATATATATCTATTACTAGATTAGTCAGATATAATAATAGATATATATAGTAAGTAATAATTCTTATTAATAGATATTATAAGATTCTTCTACTAGCTCCTAATATATAGGCTATACTAGAATTAAATGGTTATTATATTAAATCAAGGGTTAGAAGTATTAAATATAGTATTTATAAGTGTAAAGAATGTCCTAGCTTTTAGCTAATAATATATGGATTGAATTTTCAGAGAATACTAACACTTTGTTTGAATCTATATCGATAATATAATTATCTTTTCTAATAGTTTAGAAGAATATATTAAATATCTTGAAATTGTCTTTAAGATAATATATAAAAATCGATTATATATTTCAGTAGAAAAGTCATTTTTTATATTTCTAAGTATCTGACTATTAGGATTTATTATTGATAAAAGTAGAATCTATAAGATAGGTAATAGATTAGAAGTCTTTATTAAAATAAGTATACTAATAGATCTTATATCTCTTAAGACTTTCTTAGAGATAGTAGGATTCTTATGAAATAGGATTCTATAGTATAATGTGTAAATTAAATTGTTTTAAGATTGGAAGATTACTTTATTATATTAATCTTGTACTAAAGGAATTATTTAGATAGAACAAATAAAGTATATAAGAAAGGCAAAAGTATCTTTATTGATATTTATATTAGATAAGAAAGAGAAAGTAGTGTTTAAAGATATAAAAGAATTTCTTAGTACTTAACTACTACTTTACTATTTTAATCTAAAATATTTATTATTCTTTAAATTAGATACTTATAAAATAGGATTTAAACTCTATATCTTCTAACTTACTGTTGACTAAGATAGTATAAGTATCCTAGAGAAGGATATACTAGTAGAAAGGCTAAAACTAATTATATTTCTATTAAGGTTAACTTTAAAGGTTAAATAGAGATATAGATTTATAGAGGTAAAAGTAGTAGTAATTGTATAGGTAGTATAGAAACTCAGGAAGATAGTATAATTTAATTATTTACTTATTAATATTATTACTAACTATACTATAACTAAAAGTATACTTATATATATATTACTAAATATTATAGATCTAAACAAAGTTAATCTTAAACTAATTAAATATATTAACTATTTATTTGTTTTTAATTTTAAGATCTTTTATATATTAAGTACTTTAAATATTATCCCTAATATACTCTTATACTTACCTATAGAGGAATTATATTATAGAGAAGTAAAGGATAATAACTTTAATAAGCTAAAAGTATATATTTACTTTCTATAAGTTAAAATCTTTAAGCTAATAATAGACCTAAAATTGTAAAGAGATATAATAAGAGGATATAACAAAGATCTGAAACTAAGTAAGATCTAGGAATATCTATAATAACTCTAACTAAAAGAAAAGTAAGATTAAAGTAAAAACTCTCTACTATAGTTTTTAGTAAAAGATAGAATCCTTTACTATATAGGAAGATCTAGTAAAAAAAAGATATATATTTCTAGACTAGTAGTTAGGGAATTCCTAGTATAAGTATATAATAAAAAACAATACCTTAGAATTAACTATATAATAGTAAAACTTAGTAATATATATTTCTATTAAATAATAAAAACTATATAGAAATTTATATTATTTTATTTAACTTATAAGGAAAATTCGATTAATAGATAGCTAATTCTAAGCTAAATATAGTTTATACTTATTTATTTATATCCTTTCTATATAATAGTACTAGATTTTATTATAGATATACTAGAAGTAAGTGTAGAAGGAATAATATAGTAAGTAAAAGACTATAAGACCTTAAACCAACTATATATAATAATATATCTCTTCTTAAAGAAGATAATACTTATCTTAGGTTATACTATATATATAGTAAAATAATAAGTATAAGTTATCCTATAAGTATTGCTTTTATATAACTAGGGTATCCTTTACTAGGTCTTTAGTAATAGAGACTCTAAGTTTATAAGTAGTATCTAGAAGGCTATCTTTACCTAGCTTAGTATTAAATTACTTAGATTAACTACCTATTATTCCCAAATAAATAAGACTGATAAGTAAAAGAATTAGATAATTAAGATAATAATTAGATACTATATAATAATAAACCTAAAGTTCTTATAGGTAGAAGTTCTCCCAGTAATCTAATTTAACCTTAATAATAGATATTCTAAAGCTATTAAAAGAGCTCTTAATAAATTAGTCTATAGATTTAAATTAATAGGTATAATCGAGGTAATATTAGGAGTAAGTTTAAAGGAAATAGAGATAAATCCAGAAGTACTTAAGAACCTATAAAAACTATATTCTAAAGAAATAATATTTATTATAGATATATTAACTATTCTATCTAAGATAAGATATAATAATATATATAACCCTATTAAATTTAATAAAAGGGATATAGTATACTTACACTTCTATAAAGGATATATCCTACCTAATAAGCTAAAATACAAATAATCACCTATATATACTAGACCCTTTAAGATAATCTATAAAGTCTATAAATAGGTAATTAAACTTAACTTCCTAAATCACTAGAGAATCTATCTTATTATATTAATATTATAATTATATAAACTAAAGTAAGGTAAAAACCTATTTAAAAGAACTACTCTAAAACTTAAAGTAATTATAATTAATAAAGTAATAGATAATAGTATCTAAAAAGTAAATAGAATTATTAGCTATAGATTATAAAAGAAAAGAGCAAAAACTATTTATAAATATACTATTTAATAGAAAGACTTTACTATTAAAGATAATAACTAGATAGAAGAGAGTATAGTTAAAGAAGGTATAAATAATACTCTTAATAAATATCTCAATTATACTATAATTAATTAGAAAGACCTTTATAAGAAGAAAAAGCTAAAACTTATAAAGGAAAATCTATATATAAAATAATAAGATCTAATAATTCACCTAGTAAATTAATCTAAAAAATTACTAAGATATTTTCCTTGAATTACTATTTACTTTTCTATACTTAATAATTTACAAAGGAAAATTTAATAAGTAAATTATTAAATTTACTATATACTAATTATTCTCTTAGTTTATAGTTATTTCCTCTCTCTTTTAACTCTAACTTTAAACTTAACTCTTATATCTTTTCTTAGTCTTATATAAATTTTTATATAAGTGAATACACTTACACGCTACTATATATAACTATATACTATCGAATTTGCCTATAAATATAAAAACTCTATATCTATATAAGTTAATTGACTATATATATTTACAAAAAAAGAGATTTTACTTCTATTACTAATAACTTCTTCTTTATACTAAGTGAATATATTATACCTCTTACTATTTAAGTCCTTATAAAGAATCTACTAGTAGTACAATTATATATAAATCTTTATATTTTAAAAGCTAGCTAATAAATGAAATATAAAATATCTTAGCTTATAGAGTAAAATATATCTTAACCTATTTATAGATAACAAAACCATCACTAATAAACTTAATTATATCTCTAAAGAGAGTAAATATAGATCTTTTATCTAGTACAATAAAATATATACTCTACTAGAGAAGACTTAAATCCTCTTCTATAAACTCTAATATAGCTAATACTACTGATATACTAGAAACTTTATAGATAATAAAACCTTCTACAAAAAGTTTACTTATAAAAAGAAGGAGATCACTAATATTAGAAGATAAATTAATAAAAATAGATTTTAAAAACTAAAAGAAGAACTTAAAGAAAAAGTAAAACTCAAAGTATAAGCAAAAAAAACTATTACTTAGGAAAGATATTTATAAACTTAAGCTTAATTATCTCTAGATAAGTTCAATATAATTTATCCTAAGTTTAATATTAGGATATTTAAGAGTAACTAGGTAATATATTACCTAGATAAACTATATAAACTTAAATTTAAAATAGTTATAGGTAATAATAAAATTATAAATCTATAGATAGAGTACTCTAGAGAAGTACTAAACCTAAGTAATAAGGAAATCACTCAGGCTTTGACAGCTATAGAGACAGATACTACTGACCCCCTAGCTAGTGAGAAAGAAAGCAATAAGAAATAGAGCAGAGAAGGCAATAAAGAATAGAGCAAAGAAAGTAATAAGGAACAAAGTAGAGAAGGTGATAAGGAATAAAGTAAAGATAATAATAGAAGTAAAGAGGCTAGATCTAAGGCAAGTAATAATACTACTAAGAACAATAATACTACTAAGAACATTAATACTACTAAGAATAATAATACTACAGAAGATACAGAGATATTAGACACTCTAGAGACTAAAGTAAAGAAAGAAATACTAACTATCCCAATATTTATAAAGTTTAAACCGATTAATTTAACTACTTTAATATCTAATATTTAATAAAAGCTAAAGTTTAATAGAAAAAATAAAAAATTAAGATATATTAACCTTAAGTTAAAAAAGAATAAAACTACTCTAGAAAATATTAAACCTAACTTACTATAAGTCAAAGAAAACTCTAAGATAAATAAATAAAGATAGTTTATTACTATTAGCTCTAAAACTAAGACCCTTATTCCTAATAGTAAATCTATCAGATATATACAAAGTAGGTAAAACTACTATAAAGCTAAAAAAGAGCTTAAAGATAAATATAATAAGATAAATAGAAACCTTAAGACTAATATTAAACCTAGCTCTAGAGAAGCTAGATTTACTAAATAAGGTAATGATTTATTTAAAAAAGAATAGATATATAAAAGAGCTTTAGAGGAATATAGATAGGAGTTTAAAAATATAGGATTTATAGATATAATTAATAATATTATTAATCTATATTACTTTTTATTTAAACTCTAATAGACTATTAAATATAATATCAACAAATATTTTAACTAGTTAAATAAAAATAAGACTTTATCTAAGTAAGTATTAACTAAATAAGTTAAAGAGATCCTTAAAAACACAGTAATTACTTATCAAGACAAAAGAAACCTTATATTTAGAGAGAGACTAAGATATTAAGTGACTTACTTGCTTTCTAAAGTTAATATTATTACCTTTAGGTTCCTCGATCCCTTCAGGGTATATAATAACTCTGTAGCTAGTTACCTCTAGACTATTAGATAGTTAGACCTTAGTAATATTCTTAGAGTTAAAAATACTAATAGTATAAGTAGAAACACCTCCACTTTTATAGATTTTAATACTATAAAGATTCTTACTCTAGCTAGTAGTATCTTAACTATAGTAACTAAGGCAAAAGTAGTAATTAATAAGATAAAGACTAAAATTAGTAAGTTAAAAGATAAGATTAAATTAAATAATATTAAAATCTTTAATATAATCTAAAAAAATAATAACTTTCTAGTCTTAATAATAAAAACTTAAAATACTATAATTGATAAAAGTTTTACTAAATATACTAAATTAATTAATAGAATAGTAAAAAGTATATAAGATATAAATAAGTAGTTAGTTAATTTAAAAGACTAATTATATAAATAAGTTATAAAAATTAAGGCTTTATAGAAAGTGATTGTAGGTATGAAAGCGAAAAATATACTAAACTCAAGCAAGTGTCTACTAGTTATTAAAAGTACTACTAACTCTGATAATAAGTTCTCTTCTATCAAAGACCTAACTATCCTAACACCAAAAAGAGCTAGAATAAAGACACCAGCCCTATAAGTAAAAGCACTAATAGCTTTAGTAAAACTTATAAGAATTACTAGGATAATAAACTAGAAATCTAGCTAGTAACTAACTAATATTAAGACAAAGAAAGTAACTATAACAACAAAAAAACTAGCTCTACCTCTTATAAAGCCTAAAAGACTAGTAAACTCTTTTAAAAAGTATTAAAAGAAGTATAAGTAATAGAAAGTAAGTAATAAGGATAGAGAAGAATAGAGGATCTTATAGTAGATAGATAAGAATAGAGGGCTCTAAAGGTAAGTTTAGAATTAAATTAAAAGAAAACTTTTATATATAGTATTTATTAGTTATATAGTTAAGTTTATAATTTTCTATAATAAATTATTACTAAGCTAGTGATCTCTTTTTTAAAGGGGAGCACTTATTATATAACCTAAATAGATATTTAATCACATAATAGATTAGTCTCTTTAAAAGGTAGATCTATTATTTTAGATAGAGGATTAAGAGTAATTTAGTTTATATTATTAGACTTATAGATATTAGTATTATAAGCTTTATATTAACTATAAATACTATATTTTATAATATTAATCCTCTATGTATATTATAAGAGTAAATCCACTGGAGTCACTGCACAACCCACTGTTCAAATAAACAATAACAAAATAGCTATCTTTCTAAAAAGAATTAATTTATTACTATAAAAGAGTAAATAGTAACCGAGTTAAAATCTCTCTTTTAAGAGTTAGAAGAGTATTAAAAGTAAGTTAAAAAGTATTAAGAGTAAGTTAAAGAGTAGTATATCTGTCTAGTTTAGCTCTATTATTAGTAGAATTAATTATAAATATAGAGTAAGGAAATATTTTATTGTAAATTTAAGATATTAGATAAGCTTAATAAGGTAAAAGCTATAGAGGTAGGGTTATTAGAGGTTTCTGGTAATCTAGACTTTAGGGCAATCGATTAATCTATTATCGACTTTAGTGAGTTCTTTTCTGGTATTCTAAGTAGAGAAAGTCCTCTAGTTTCTTTGAATAATAAATAAAGTTCTCTGGGGGTTCTTATGTTTTTTTATTATATTTAGTCTATTTTATATAATAATATATTTTCTTATTAATAGTACTTTTTTCTAGGATTTTCTTAATAGTATACTCTTCTTATAGTTTAATAGCTAGTTTAATATAAGAATTAGTATTAACTGAGATTATATTTACTATTAGTTTAAAAAAGGAAATATAAAAGATTAGATAAATTTTAATATTTATTAAGAGGTTAAGTTTATAGTTATTTATTAAGATTTTCTTTTTAA
>MOCD01002226.1:0-10721 GCA_001879505.1 Calonectria pseudoreteaudii
ATATATAAATAAAAAAATACTATAATCCTAAATAGATAAAAGGACTATCTTTTAAAGAAGGAGATATAGTCTTTTTGGCTACTAAAAATATTACTATAAAATAATAAAATAAAAAACTTAACTTTAAGTATCTTAGCTCTTATTTTATTAAAAAGAAAATCTTAACAAATAACTATAAACTTAACCTCTTAGTAGATATTAAGATTTATTTAATCTTTTATATTTCTTTTCTCGAACTAATAGTAAATATAATCTTAGTTAATACTAGCTCTTGTATTAAACTAGCTATTAAACTATAAGAAGAGTATACTATTAAGAAAATCCTAGAAAAGAGTACTATTGATAGGAAAATATATTATTGTATAAAATAGACTAGATATAATAAAGAAATATAGGAACCTTTAGAGAACCTTACCTATTATTCGAAGAAACTAGAGGACTTTCTCTGTTTGGAATACTAGAAGGGAACTTACTAAGGTCAATAGTAGATTAATTGATTATCCTAAAGTCTAGATTACTAGAAACCTCTGATAACCTTACTTCTATAGCTTCTACCTTATTAAGCTTATTTAATATCTTAAACTTATAATAAAATATTTCCTTATTCTATATTTATAATTAATTCTATTGATAATAGAGTTAAACTAGATAAGTATATTACTCTTTAATTTACTTTTAATATTCTTTGATTTACTTTTAATATTCTTTTAACTCTTGAAAGAGGGATTCTAATTTAGTTATTATTTGTTCTTCTATAATAATAAGTTAACTCTTTTCGGAAAGATAGTTATTTACTAAAGAAAAACCTATTAGTATATTCTTATATTATTTTATATTTTTTACTTACTTTTACTTAAGGATATTACTTATTAATCCTTAATATAGCTATAAGTTTTCTTATTCTTAGTATACTTTTTATAAGTACTTTCAGTTTCTGGTATTATATATAGTTTATTGTTAATCTAATAAAGAGAATAAAGAGAAAATATAATAAAATTATCTAATAATATTATATTTGCTTGTATATTAGTATATACTGTATAACTCTTTTTTCTATCTATTATATTAGTATAAGTATAAGAGATAAAAAGAGTAAAAGAAGAGAGATAACTTACTTAGATTAAAATTATATAATCTTAAGGATAAGACTTTGAGAGGGGAGATATTGTATTATAACCCAGGCCTAGCTACTCTATAGTAATATTATTATTAGTAGAACCCTAGGTAAGATTTACTTTTATCTTTATAGTTAGATTTATTATTGGATAAGAAAGATTTATTTAGTAGGACTATCCTGATAAGGTATAATTATCCTGATATATTAGGACTATCTTAAGTTATTAGGACTAATATTTTACTTAATATATAAGACTTTAAGAGTTAATATTATTAGAGTATAATTTAGTTTTTAATATAATTTAATTACTTTTAATTATTTACTTAACTAATTGATTTATTATTAGATATAATATTCTCTTATTTATTATCTTTTATATTATTTGAACTTAATATATCTAGTTTGACCTATAATATTTACCTAATAGTTAGAATAATATAATCTCATTACCTAGCTTATAGAAGCAGCTCCTTGTAGCTTCTATTGCCTAAGCTATAAGACTCTATTATTTACTTTGAGCTGTAAGCTTCTCTGAGCTCTACCTTTGTCTTTGATAGCAGGGCTTGGGACTAGACTGTTATAGCTATACTATAAAATAATTATTATAATAATCTAATAGTAAAAGAAGCTGTGGGTAAATCCCGGTGTTCTGAATAACATAGCTAAGGTTATAACAGGGTTAATAGTAGCTGCTAGGGGGTTAGGTAATAAATTTATTGATGTCTAGCTTCTTTTTATATCTAACCTCTTACAGAGGGGTTATAGTGTTATTATTGTGGGTAATAGTTATGTGATTAGGATGAGGGTATTATAATTGATATTATCTATATCCTATAGGCCCCTTTGGCTTTCTTATGAGATTATTTTTTCAATTGACTGTTGTTCTAATACTAGAGCTTCTTTCTTGAAGGAATAATAATATAGTAGTATGTTTAGTAGTATTAACTATACTTTGTTTATTACTTTTTTTCTTTTCTCTTTTCTTTTCTTTTATTTTTATATAATCTAGTTCTTAATATAAATTATAGAACTATTATTGTTAATAAATTACTTAAGTGTTTGATTTAGTGTTCTTTTTGTGAATGTATTAGCTAAGTTATCTTCTCTATTAATCTATCTAACTTTATGTAGTTCTTACTGTTTGTATGATTATTATAATACTATAATATCGATTATTAATTATTTTTCTTTTATTATTCCTAGCTTTATAAAGTACTTATAAAGAGAATATAAGTTAATATAGATAATTGTAGGGATATAAGGGAGTTTAAGTTAGTTAGTAATTTAGTTAAGGGTTGTGGATATTATATAAGTAATGTCTATACTAGTAACTATATTATAGATCTTTGATATTAGAATACTTCGGGTTATCTTTCAGTACTTAGTAGAATTATAATAGATAATATTCCTATTTATTGTGAACATTCTATCTTCTATTTACTTATTTGTGATAATTATTATAAAGTTGAGTTATAATAAAAAATTAGTATTATTTATAAAGGTATTGTTAATAAATATAAAGAGTTTTATAGTTGATAGGTCGAGTAGGGTAAATATAAGACTATATTTAAGATTATCTACTTATTATTTAAGGTATTTATTTAGGGCTTTAATTTGGGTTTTATTTGGGTTTTAGAATTATATTATAGTTAAAAGGTTATAATATACTTTGGGTTAGTAAATAGAGGTAATATATACTCTTTGAGCTTGTTGTTCTATATATTTCTTTTTGGTTATAGTTTGGTTTTTAGTGTTAATTAATTTGATTTTCTTGTTTTATCTTTTCTATTATATAATTATATTATTATTTTTAGATAGAGTAATAATTGTACTGTTGAATATAAGGGGTTTTCTGACAGTTAAAACTTCTTATAGTTTAGTTTTGAAAGTAGTTTCCTTAAGTTTCTCCTCTTTTAATTAGAGGAATATCTTATTAGAAGCTTTTATTGTATTATCTATTTGTATTCTGATGACTGTAAAATTAAAGTTATCTTTTGATAATATTAATAAGTATAGGTTGAATATAGATGTAACTATCTAAAGCTTTTTTAAATGATGTTTGTGGTATGTTGTTTACTAGTGGTTTCTTGTTTCTAGGATTCTGTAGAGTAGTATTATTACCTTTATGATTGTATTTTCTGGGTATTTATGTTGAATATTACTTAGTAGGTGTATTAGTATAATTTGGTTTAATTTTATTTTAGATTATATGTATACTTAAGTAATATCTTGAAGTTAAATATAGATATTGTACTTAATAAGTAATAGAGTTAATATAAGGATTAATCTTTGATTATATTGTTGTATTATAGGTAACTAGGTGAGAATTACTTTTTTACTTTAGTTAGTATATCTTTAGATTATTAGTTATAATTTTTTATATAGTTTATTAGTTATTTTACTTTTAATTTTATTAATAATATATAATTTAAAGATTTTAATTTTTTTATATTTCTTTTTATTAAATAAGATAAATTTAAATATATTATATTAGATTAATTTTTTAATCTCTTTTATTATAGATATATTAAAGGGTTTACTTAGAGTTATAATAATCTTCTTCTTTTAGAGTTCTAGTACTAGCTTTAAGTTAGTTTTCTTTTTAGCTAAGATAAATACTTTATAGTATTTAGTTTTATTCTTGAATTAGTTAAAAAGGTAAGTATTACTTATTATAATAGGATTCTTATAGGGTTAACTTTTATTTCTTTTGATAGTTAGTTAAGGTAAAGGTATAATAATTAGATTTTTCTAAAGTCTTTTTCTTTTCTTTTTCTTTATAGGCTTAGAAGTTAGATTTTTTTAAAGTTTTTTTCTTTTCTTTTTCTTAGTAGGTTTAGGACTTTTAGACTCAGAGGTAAGATCTTTATTATCTTTTGAATTATCTTCTGTAGATAGTATATTTATCGGTTTTAAGGGAGTCGGTTTATTATTAGGGTTTTTGAGGAAGGGCTTGATGATAGTTAAGTAGAACTCTGATATTCTTTGGGGACTATTGATGATATAGGTTTCTCTCTTGATAGTGATAAGTATATATAGTCTTATTTATCTTTCTTTTTCTTAGTATATATAGATTTATAATTAGAGGGGAAGGTTTAATATAGTTATTATATTAAGATTATTATAAGTAGTAAGTATATCTTTTACTTATCTTTTTGTATATAATTTATATATTTTATTTATTATTTTATAGATAGTTTTTATTCTTTTTATTATACTAGGTAAAGGTTTAGAGTCTTATATTATCTATAGGTATAATCTAAATACTAGGAGTATTAGTATAAAACTATTAGAGTTAGTAATATTATTTATTACTTTTATTATTATTTATAAGATTTCTTTTTATTTTATTAATAGATCTTTTTAGTAAAGAATATTATAAGTATGTTAGATAGGTATATAGTATCTTTTAATTTTTCTAATTGAGTTATAAGCTTTTATTGGTATAACTAAGATAGTTATACTTTTTAGTCTTATTTTTTAGTGAAACTCCTAACTGATAAAGTTCTTATCAGGGTTAATAATTAGCTAATTGAGTAGTCTAATATATATATTGATCTAATAAGCTTTTAGAGTTCTTTATATTATTAATAATATTATATTTATAAGAAACTGGGTAATATTAAATATAATTACCTTATTAATAATATAGAGTATTAGTTTACTATTAATGTATATAATATCTATAATAACTTGATAGTTAAACTTATAATTATTATAGATAGTAAATTTAAACTTCTATAATACCTTTATATAGAGTTAATATTTATAATAGATCTCGGTTAATTTCTTAATAGCTTATTGTTCTATAGGGTAACTAGCTCTTATTAATAGGTTATAAAGTTAGTTTACTAATAGGTGACTGAAGTAATGATATAGTTAGTAGAGTTTATTGTTGGTTAGGTTGTACTATATGAGTGTTTTCTTATTGTTAAAGAGTTACTATAGGTGTTCCTATTTTTATATAATTAGTATTTATATATCTCTTTTCTTAAGATAATTATAGAGGTTATAGAAGTAAATCTTTAAATAGTCTATGTTTTATAGTAAGAGAAGGAATAAAGTGTTAATAGGTATAATATAGAATGATATAATTCTGAATAAAGTAATTATATTTATTATTCTAAGTGATTTGTTTAGAGTTCCTCTTCTGAATATAATAGTTGTTTTTCTTACTCTTATTATATTTAGTTTAGTAGATATATTATTTGATCTTTGTAGTATAATGAATTGTTTATAGCTGTTGGTTAAAACTTTTATTACTCTAGTATTAAAAATAACTTTTTAGAATTTATCTGAGTTGTATTAGTTATTGAATAAGAACTATATTACTTTTTCTTTTAGTTCTTCTTTAGGCTTATAAAAGGGGTTTTTTTAGGTAAAATAATAGGTTACTATTTGATTAATAAGTATATTAGAGATATATTATAGATTGACTATATTGATAGCACTTATGAAATAGATATAAATATCAGAAGTATATACCTTGTTATAATCTTTATTATAGTCTTTGTTATTAGTATCTTCTCTTTTCTCTTTAGCTTTATTGTCTGAGTTAATAAGTTTTACTATATATATAGTACACATAACTTTACTAAGAAAGGACTTATTTCTCTTTTTCTTATATTCTTTATATATTTTTCTTCTTTCTTTAGTAGTATGCTTAGTTAAATAGTATCTATTTTTGAAATATATATAATATTATTTGTCTTTCTATGATTTCTTTTAAGGGTTATTCCTATTTTCTTAGCTGTTATTACAGAAGGAGACTTGTAGTTAGTTGCTTTTATATCTATTATATACCTATTCAGTTATTAACTATTAAGTATTAGTTATAAAGATACTTTTTATAGATTTTATTAATTTATTTGATAAAATGATTATATAGTAGATTTACAAATAGATATCTATATATATATTGCTAGTGGGTTTAGGTAGATATTTATAAGGTCTTTAATACTTTAATATACTATAAAGAGTTAAGTATAAACTATAAAGTTACTTTTTATAATCTCTGGTGATATTCTTTAGAGGACTTTAAGTTATCTGAAGAATTTGTTAAGGGTTATTTGATGGTTTTCTTTAGGAGATATAAGTAGCTATTTAGAGAGCTTTAAGTTTTATTATTTTTTATAGTACTTATTAAGTATCTGTTTATTTTTAAACTCTTACTTTATTTCTTTGACTATTTAGTTAAAAAATATTAGTTTGTTTATTATATATATTATTCTTAGGTAAAGATCTAGTATATTTCTAGTAAGTATATTCTTAAATATATAAGTATATATAAACTTATTAATATTTATAATATAATATTTATTATAAAAGACTTAAAGTTTTAGGTTAAAAACTTTATATTTAGTACTATTAAACTTTAATCTTTTAATATATATCTTATTAAGATTATTGATCTATTTATTTATAGAGAGTTTATTTAATAGATTATTAAAGTATTATAATTACCTTTGCTAATAAGTGATTTCTTATTATAGAGTTATACCTTACTGTATACTTTATATTAGTGTAAGAAGTAGTATAGTTCCCTATTAGGATATATCTTTTAGATAGTAAGGTAGGGTATTTTAGAAAGGTATTTTACTTAGGATGAATATAGTATCTTAGAGAGAAGGGAAGTTCTAAAGGGATAAGGATACTAGTTATTGACTTATAGGTTCTTATTAGTCTCTATCTTTTAGAATAAGATTATCTTTTCTAGTTATTTCTATTATAAATTTAGAGAATTAATAGTAAAATTAGAACTCTTTATCTTTTTCTCTATAATTATTAATCTCCTCTTAGTTCTAATATTAGAGTCTATCTTAACTAAGAACTTTATGTATATTCTTTATGATAAGGTCTCTATTCTTCTTAATTTTAATACTATTATTTAGGAAGAAATTATAGAAAATTACTAACTTTAATAGTTTTTTCTAGTATTTAATTATTTATTTTTTAAACTTTTATTAGAAGATATTAAAGAGTTATAGATTTATAATACTTTCTTCTTTGTATAATACTATAAAGTATACTATCTTAGTATTTACTTTAGTAGTAATATATATTTCTAGTATAAATATAGTATAGTATAGTCTTTATATATAAAGTTCTATTTATATTTAGTATTTCTTTAGGATTAAGATAAGTTCTATAAGTTATTTTACTCTCTCTTAGTATTTCTTATAGTTATTAGTATAAGAAGAGGTATTTAGAGTATTATTACTAGTGACTTTCATCTTACTTTTTTCTTTAGTTAATATTGTTATAGTTTAGGAAGATTATAATTAGGATTAAAGTTATAATTAAGTGTAAGGGTAGTTAGGTTTCTTTAGTTTATTAGGCTTATTCCTGTGCCTAGGTAATCTACTAGTTTACTTTAATAGGATAGTAATAAGGTTCTTTTATATAGTAGATATAGAGAAGGAGTTATACTTTCTTAGGTAATTAAGATTTTTATGATTAAATATAAGTATAATATTATTCTTAGTTAGTATATAAGATCTATTTACTAGATCTTTTGAATATTTAATAATATATCTCTTTGTTTAATATCTTATTAATCTATAGGATAATAAAAATATTATTTACTTAGACTAATCAGTATAGGTAAATCCTAGTATTTTGAATGATATAGTTAAAGTTATAATAGGGTTAACAGTAACTACTAGGGGGTTGGGCAATAAATTTATTGATATCTAGCTTCTTCTTATATCTAACCTCTTATAGAGGGGTTATAGTATTATTATTATAGGTAATAGTTATGTAATTAGGATAAGGGTATTATAATTAATATTATCTATATCCTGTAGGCCTTTTTAGCTCTCTTATAAGGTCATTCCTTTAACTGACTGTTGTTCTAATAGAAGCTCTATTAAGAGATATTTTTAATAGTTACTAAGATAGTTAAATTAAAAATATATATAATTTTTTAGTTAAATTATTTCTTTTAATTAATATAGGGTTATATATATTATATATATAGTAATATAGTAGGTTCTCAGAGAGTAAATAGGTTAGTTTAAAGTTATTGATCTATTAATAGAGCTAGCTTATATGTTTACTTTATTACCTAGGAAAAGTTTAATAATCTTTCTATTAAATCTATAGTAAAAATATCTAAAAAATAGTTTTTTTATATATTTAAGTAATAAAATATATAATAATCTATTTTCTAATTATAAATTATTATTTAGTTCAGTATAAAATATATAGTTATTTATTTTAGTTTTAGAAGGCTAACTAGTAAATAACCTTACTTATATCTCTTAACCTAATAAAATATCCTAGAATTCAATCAATACTAAATACATAAAAATAAAAGCTAAAAATTTTTCAATTATATAATTTTTATAAGTGTTACGACCCAGGCCTAGCTACCCTACAGTAATGTTATTATCAGTAGAACCCCGGGTAGGATCTACCCTTATCTCTATAGCTAGGTTTACTATTAGACAAGGAAAACCTACTTAGTAGGATTATCTTAATAAGGTATAACTATCCCAATATATCGGGATTACCCTAAGTTATTAGGACTAATACTTTATTTAATATATAAGACTTTAAGAGTTAATATTATTAGAGTATAATTTAACTTTTAATATAATTTAATTACTTTTAATTATTTACTTAATTAATTAACTTATTACTAAATATAATATTCTCTTATTTATTATCTCTTATATTATTTAAACCTAATATATTTAGTCTGACTTATAATATTTACTTAATAATTAAAATAATATAATCTTATTACCTAGCTTATAAAAGTAGCTTTTTATAGTTTCTATTATCTAAGCTATAAGATTTTATTATTTACTTTAAGCTATAGGCTTCTCTAAGCCCTACTTTTATCTTTAATAATAGGGCTTAGGACTAGACTATTATATATTGAAAACTCTTATTTAAAAGATTACTTATATTAACCCTAAATAATATTACTATAATAATATCCTAATTTACTATATTAGGACCTTTTTAGCTTAAGGGTAAAGAGACTTTTACTTTTAGGGTTTTTATAAATAATAAGAGTATAAGAGAAGTTAAATCTTTTAATAAAAGAGATAATAAGTAACTTAAGGTATTATAATAGAAGAATAGATGTCTCTAAGTTGCTATGTACTAGTTTATTATTAAATTTTAATATTATATAGAAGAAAACTAATACTATATTAATATAAGTAACTAATACCTTATAGATATAGAGGAGATATTTTAATAATTCTTTAATATACTGATTATTCTATTAGCTAATTTATAGCTTACTAGCTAAGTAGAGCTAATACTACTAGAATGTAATTAGCTAAGAGATAAACAACCTATATAAAATTAGGCCTTTTTTTAATACTGATAAGATTTTAATACCTTTGTTCTTTGTATTAAAGACTCAAGAGAAATCTTAAGACTTATATCTTTTGATAAGTTTAGTAGAGACTCTTATAAACTCCCTATCTTCCTTACTAAAATAAGAGATTATTTCCTTAATTTCTTAACTTTATTTTACTCTAAAAAAATAAAAGTTAAGTATATAGTAAGAAGACTCTCTGGAAATATTAAAACTTAGTTTTAATTAATAATAGATAATTAGAATAATAAGTCTAAACTTAATTATAACTTTTATATTATAGAAATCTATATTAATTATATATATTTAGAAGAAAAGTTAAGAAAAGCTTTTAGTATTATTAATAAGAAATTTAAAGCTAAATAGTAAATTAAAGCTTTAAAACAAATAAGTTCTATATCTAATTATAGTACTCTCTTTACTTAATATATTATTAAGTTATTATAGGGATAAGATACCTTTATATTACTTTTCTTTGATAGGTTAAAGAAGATAATCTAAGAAGAACTCTATAAAGAGACTTAATTAGTTACTCTTATTGATTATATTAATATAGTTATTAAAATTAATAATAGATAATTCTTATAATATAAGAGGTTAAACTCTAATACTAATAATAAGAATAAATATAGTTACTCTAATATTAATTTAGGATAGAGATAATCTATATTTACTTTTTATAAGACTGATTTAGGCTCTATAGAATTAGGAGGTATATAGAGAAAAGATTTCTCTAAGATAATTTACTAGAACTATAATAAGCTAGGGTATACTTTTTATAAGTATTCTAAGTTAGATTCTAACCAGAAGTTTAAGCCTATACCTTATAGTAGGAAGTAATTAAATACTATTTAAGTATAAGAGTTATAGAATACCCTACTATTAAATAGTTTGTTTATTAGTAATAAGGGGTCTTCTATATCTAATAGGAAGATTATTACTTAGGCTTTTATACTAAAAAGAATAAAGAGAGTTATAGAAAGAAGAGTCTTTATTATTATTACTTATTCTTACTTTTATAGTAGTACTAAAGAACTTTTTAGTAGAAAGAAATAAAGATTATTAGAATATAATAAAAAGAGATATATTCAAGCTAGATTAGTTTTTCTAAAGAGGATAGTTAAAATAAAAGATCTTTTCTTATTTGTTTGTAAACTAATTTACTAATAATAGCTAAAAGTAAAAACTAATATTTTTTATAGAATAAAAATTATTATATTTTAAATAAAAAATATAATAACTTATAAATATTAATTAGAAAGTATT
>MOCD01002227.1:0-10627 GCA_001879505.1 Calonectria pseudoreteaudii
TTAAGTAAAAGATATAATAACTTATAAATATTAATTAGAAAATATTAAAATATTAGATAATAATTATAATACTTAACCTAATTACTAAGATTATTAGAATATCTTATAATTATATTATTTCTATTATCATTACTTTTTTTATAAACTAAAAAAAATTATTAATAATTATTTTCTATTAAGAGATAATAACTTTATTTATAATATCTTATACTATAATACTTATAAATACTATTAAGTAATAAGATAAAAAGACTAAACTATTACTATTATTAAATACTAACTAAAATAGCTACCTAAATACTACTACTACTATCCTAAAAACCTATACTTATATAATATAGAAGACTACTAAATCTACTTCTAAGCTAAGATAAAAATATAATATAAGATTACTAAAAATAATTAAAAAAATAAGTTTTACCCTCTATATTAGAATAATAAGAGAGATATTACCTAGAAAAAATAGTATCTAAAGTAGTTTTAGAGAATTATAATTCTCTAATACTAATTTATATTTAAGACTATTAAATACTAAAGTTACTAAAAGAACTTTTTACTAAGTCTTTATATATTATTAATAATAAAAAACTATAATAACTTATAATTAAAGTATATATTAATAAGATATAGTATATTATCTTAATTAATTCTAAAACAAAGATAAATTATATATATTTAAAGTTTATAAACTTACTTAAGATCTTATAGAAAAATAGAATAGATCTCTATACTATTTTTAATCTAAAAGGTATTATATTTAATTATAATAATAGAGTTATTAATTATAAGATTAATTACTTTAAAATCTTTATTAATAGAAAGAATTAAGGTATTTCTTTTAATATTATTAATATAAAGATATATAATTTAGTCCTAAAATACTTATTATAACACAGGTAAAGCAGCACCCACTTTTAGCTACAGTTTAACTATAGCCTCACTATATTAACACATATATAACTATATAGACTAAAGCCTATAAACTTTAGTCTTAGAATATAAGAGACAGTACTTTATTAACCTACCTAACTACACTAATTATTATAAGATACTATTATAATTCTAAAGCTTCTATTATAACTACCTAGGTTTAATATAGTACAAAATATAAAAAACACCCTAGAATATACTAAAAGTACTACCTAGAACAATATACCTAAAAACTTCTTAATAACCCCCCCAAGAAATAATAGAGACCCAGAACAAAATAACCCTAGTATTATAAAATAAAGAATAATTATAGAAACTTAAATTAAAGAACTTAAGAAATTATAACTCCTCAAAGAATAAGAATAAGAACTCTTATAACAATTAATAAAATATCTCCCCTAAAATATAAGAGATATATAATTAAGACTAAGATAATAATTAAATAACTTATTATTTAGAGATAGAAAAGAGATTAGGTTATAGAATATAAAAAACCTTACTTTACTTACTATAAGCTAAAGAAAGAAAAAATAACTATAAGACTTACAGAGATTATTTAAACTAACTCTTAAATAATATAAAAAAGATATAAAAAAGGTCTTCTAAATTATTTATTACCTTTACTTAGAAAGTAAAAAGAGATAGAAATAATATTTTAATAAAAAGAAAAAAGAAAATTAAAAGAAAATAGAAAATAACTAAGAAAACTTTAAGAAATAAACTCTTACTTTATTATATAATATAGCTAATATTAAAATTATAACTATAATTAGAATCAATATTATAAAATAATATAATAAGTAATTACTATAAGAATTCTATAAGTACTTAGATTCCCTAGAGAAACTACTCTTAAAACATACTAAAAAAGATAAAATACTCTCCTTCTTTACTAAACTTCAAAAAAAACTACAAGATCATATTATTCTCAAGATAAATACCCTACCAGAAACACAGGCTAAAATCATTATACTAACTACCTGAAACTAGGTATCCCTCTTAAATAACTATAAGAGAGGTTATAGTAATAACTATAGACCACCAGACTACAAATAACCGAAGAGAATCCCTTACTATTCACTATAATATAAAAAAGGAAATAGAAATAATTACCCTAACCTAAATCACTAACCTTATAACTAATAATAGAATCCCTAAAACCCGGGACCTTATAATAATATACCACAATAACTACTATAAAACAATATAACTTATTATAACTATAATAAATAGGACTATATAAGCTATAACTACACTAAACCCTATAAACCAAGAAACAACACCCTAGGAAACAGGTCACAGCTATAACTACCCCCCTAGCTACAACCGAATAAAACACTATAAAAACTAAATATTACTTTAAGTCCTCTATTACAATTAATACTTAAAAACCTATTAAAATATAAATATATCTTAACTTATATACTAATTATAACCTTATCTCAAAGGAATTTATAATAAAATAAAGACTACAAATAACCTAGATTACTAAGCTTATACTATAAACTATAAATTAAAAGGTATTATATATATAGTAAGTTTAGAAAGTCTCTATTAAACTAATAAACTCTATAAGATATACACACACCTTTATTTATAACTATATTAATATTAAAGGTAATCTAAATCTAAAGGAAATCTTTTTACTATTATCTAACTTAACTTTTATTAATAAATATATTATCTTAGACCTTAAAGAAAAACAATAGTAATATAAACAAATTTAAAAGAAAACTAAGATCCTACTACTACATAAATTTATTAAAATATATAAAAATAAAACTAAAGTATAAGTAATTATATAAACACCCAAAGATTACCTAATCTTAAGAGATACTAAAAAGAGTCTTCTCTGAATAAAAGATATACCCAGAAAGATATATAAGTTCCTAGATATATTTAGAGCTAACTAAATAGGTATACTACTAAGACACAAAGCTACAGACTATATAATTGATTTATTACCTAATAAAACACCCCTTTATAAACCTATTTACCCTCCTTCCTAAATTAAATTAAAAAAGCTCTAAGAATACTTTTAAGATAATCTTAAGAAAAAGTAAATTAAACCCTCTAAAAGCTTTATAAGAGCTCCTATTCTATTTATCCCAAAGAAAGATAAGAGTCTATACTTATATATAGACTACTAGAGCCTTAATAAAATTATAGAGAAAAATCAATATCCTCTATCCCTAATTTCTAAGATCTTTAACTATATCTAAAAAATAAATTACTTCTTAAAAATTAATATTAAAAACACTTACTATAGAATTTATATTAAAGAAAACAATAAATAGAAAATAACTTTCAGAACTCGATATAACTACTTCGAATACCTAGTTATACTCTTTAGACTAATAAATACCCCAGCCACTTTCTAGAGCTATATATACTAAGCTTTATAAAAGCTAGTAAATATAGTTTATATAGTATATCTAGATAATATCTTTATATTTTTAAAAGATAGGGAATTATATATAAAATACCTCAAAAAAGTCTTATAATAATTATATTAAGGAAAGCTATTTATAAAACTATCTAAGTATACTTTCTATTAAAATTAAATAGAATTCCTAGAGTTTATCCTATTAAATACTAGAATATTAATAGATCTTAGCTAGGTAAAGATAATAGTAAAATAGAAAGAGTTTATAATATACTAGGAAGTCTAAGTATTCTTTAAGTTCTATAACTTTTATAAGTAATTTATATACTAATACTTAAATATCATAGTACCTTTATACACTTTATTAAAAGAAAATAAAGATAATAAGAAATAAAAGATAGTAAAACTAAATAAAAAAGAAACTAAGGTATTTCAGGACCTAATTTAAATATTCTAAGAAGTTCTATTATTATAGTACTTTAATTTTAAGTTATTAATTAAAGTAGAAATAGATATATCAAAATTCATAATAGTAAGAATCTTATCCTAATCTAACAAAGAAAAGTATTACTATTTTATTATATTTTAGTCTTAGAAGTTTAAGAGAACTAAATTAAATTATAATATACTAGACTAAGAGTTAATAGTAATAATTAAGTCTTTTAAATACTAGTAATATTACCTTGAAAGCCTAGTAAAACCCATAAAAGTCCTAAGTAATCACTAAAACCTATAAACCTTTATAAAAAACATAAAACTAAATAAGAAACAAGCTTATTAGTATATATATTTAATATCTTACAATTTTAAGATCAAGCACAAAGTAGAAAAGAATAACCTAATAAATATACTATCAAGAAAGCTAGACTATAAGAATAAAACCCCAAAGAATCTAGATCTAATCTAAAGATTAAAATAAAAACTAATAATAGTATAATTAGTAATACTATAAAGCTATATAAAGAAGCTATAAGAATAGACTTCCCTAAGAGAAAGAAAGAGAGATAAATAATACTAGTCTAAATATAAAGAGATCTCTTTAGATAAAGTAATTACTAGCTTACTAACTTGTATAGAAGGAAAGGCTACTAATAAGAGCTTAAATCCTAAGTAATAGACTAATTAGTTCTAAGGAGTTATTAATTATAAGTAATATATCTTACTTAAATAAGCAAAAAGAGTACTATTCAGAGAAAAGTATATAACTAAAGAGGTATCTAAGCCCCTTAAAAAGCTAGTAAGATATTTATAAATAAAAGATATAAAGATAAAAGAAAGAAAAGAGTATATAAAGCAGAAGAAACTATAACAAAACCTTAACTAGTTAGTAAATAAAATAGGTCTCCTAAAGTACAAAGAGAAATTATATATTTTAAAAAACCTAGTAGTCTAGTAAGAAATTATAAGCTTATACTACAAAAACCTATTAGCAAGCCACTTTAAGTAATACTATATAAAAGAGTTAATCTAATATAAATTCTATTAGAATAAAATCTATAAAGATATCAAAGAACTAGTATAGACTTACTATATATACTAAAGAGTAATAGTAAAAAAGTATTATCTTTATAACTCTTTTAAATTACTTTTAATTCTAAGAGGACTCTAAGCTAAAATTATAATAGATTTCATAACAAGATTTCCTTTTATACTTATAAAATAAGGAGAAACTGATATAATACTAATAATTATAGATTATTTTATAAAATACTCTCTATTCTTACTAATATCTATAATAATAACTATAAGAAACCTTATAAAGATCTTCTACAAAAAAGTTAAGCTAGTATATAGTCCCTCAAAGAGTATTATATTAAATAAAGGTCCTATATTTATAAGTAAGTTCTAGAGAGAGCTATACTATATAACATAGATAAAGAAGAGACTTTCTATAATATTTTACCCACAAACTAACAAATAAATAAAAAAGATAAATTAGATATTAGAATATTACTTATATTATTTTATTAATAGTAATTAAATTAACTAAGTAAATCTATTACTAATAGCCTAATTTACATATAATAATACTAAGAGTAGTATAATTAAAATATTACTAAATAAAGCACTTTTTAGGTATAAACTAAACTTCTATATTAGAGAAGAGAAAAAACTAATATAAGTTACTTTCTTAGAAATAGAGTATAAAATAAGGTATCTTAGAGATCTATAAGAAAAGGCAGAGAAATAATAGTAAGAAACCACTAAAAAACAAGCTATATATTATAATAAAAAGTATACACTACTTAAGTTCTAAGTAGGAGATCTAGTTAAGCTCTTAACTAAAAATATTAAATTTAAAAATAAAAAGAAAAAGCTAATTCTAAAATATATTAAACTATTATAAATATTAAAAGTTATTAAGTAGTAAATATATAAGATAGTATTATTAGAGAAGTATATAAGACTATATAATATATTCTATATAAGTTTACTAGAGTTATAGAAGTTATCTAAAGGAAAATATAATAAAACTCTCTTAATACTAGACTTACTAAATAAAGACTTAAAGTAAAAGATTAAGATAATCAAAAATAAGAAATAAATAAAAAAAGAAATATACTATTTAGTTAAATAAACTAGCTAGCCTATAGAGTACAATTAATAGGTAGTAAAAGGAAATATAGTATATATATAAGATACTATCTAAGAATATAATAAGTCCTAGGAGAAAAGAAAGTAAAAAGTAAGAGATATAAATAATATAGAAGAAAGAAACTATAAATTATACAAGAAGAGTAAACTATATAAACACTAGATAATAGATCTATAAAATTAGGAGACACCACCCTGATTTACTAATTAAAACCAAACTAAATTACCTAGAACAATATTAACTATAAGAGCCTAATACATATATAAATAAGAGCTAAATAAAAATAAATAAAGCTTAAATATAGCTAATACTACTAAGAGAGTATAACTAAAAAACACCCCTAATTAGATAAGAAAACTAAGAGGAAACTCTAAAAGGAGCTCCTTAGTAACTAACTTATTAATAGTCTTATTACTATCAAGGATCTCAATAACCTAGGTATAGAAAGCCTATAATATAACCGACTAAGATATAAAGCTAATATTACTTTACTATAAGTATAAGACCTATATTTACTCCTAGTAAGTATAAGTAATACTAATCTATATAAAAAAGGGAAAATATTAATAAAACTTAGCTAAAGATAAATAGAGAAAAAAGATATATAGTTAAGAAGGTAAAAGTAGGGTACTAGGCTACTAGAAGATAGCAATACTTAGTAATATAGTCACAGTAAGTAACTAGAGCACTTTAAAATTAAATAAATATTAATAAAAAGTAATAAAAACTTAGGAGAAAATACATATAGTAGTGTACTTAACCTCAGCGCCTGCTAGCTTGTAAGTCTAACAGTATATAACCTCTATAGCTACAAAAGTAATACATAAGTTAATAGTAAGGTTAACTAGATAGATATAGGTAACCCGGGTAAGAAAGTAAAAATACTTATCCCTCTTCTTAGCTTTATACTTAGTATTATTATTAGTAATATTATAAGCTAATAATATATTAATATAAGTATAGAATTAATTAATTTTATTGATATAGGCCTTAATACTAAGAAGGGGGCTAAACTAAAGTAATTAATAGCTGAAAATATAAAGCTATATAGTAGAATATAGAGAGAGAATAGGATTTATACTTATATAGTACAGGTATCGCTATAGGTGCTACACTACTTATAATAGATAGATATAGAGTCTGAGAAACTATAGATAATTAAAACATATTTAATAAGCTTTATAATAGGAGGTCTAGCTTTAAGAGTATTAAAATTAGCTTTATTAGTAGTCTGGAAGTAGTATATATACTAATTACTATTAGTAGAGAAAGTAATAATATATAAGAAGTATTAGGCTTTCTTAGTATCCTTGTATATATAATTAGGGGTATTAGTAGGTATTATAAGAAAGAAGGAGTAAAGAGATAAGTGAAATTAAAAAGAAAAGAGGGTAAAAGTAGTATTAATAGTATAAAGAGATAAAAAAAAAAAAGTAGGAGGTAATTGTAGTAGGAGACATGTTATATAGCCTAAATAGACATTTAGTTATATAATAGATTAATCTCTTTAAAAGGTAAATCTATTACTTTAGATAGAGAATTAAGAGTAATTTAGTTTATATTATTAGACTTATAGATATTAGTATTATAAGCTTTATATTGACTATGAATACTATACCTTATAATATTAATCCTCTGTGTATATTGTAAGGGTAAATCTACTAGAGTTACTATATAATCTATTATCTAAATAAATAATAATAAGTAATAGTAATTACTTAAAGATTAATTAATTACCTTTAGGAGATAGTTCTTGTAAGAGACTAGCTTCTTTTAATAATACTTTAAAGATTATTAGGTAATTAAAGATAATAAGGAAGATAGTATTCGAAGAAAAGGGTAGTTTATCTTCTAAAAATAACTCTAAGAACCTTAGAAGTATTTTAGGAGTTTTAAAGAAATTTTAAGAGTTTACTAAATAAGAATTTTAGTTTATCTATTAAGTAAATTTTTTATTTTTAGATAGATCTAGAATTATTATTAGTAATTATAGAGTATAGAAAACTTTTGAATACTAAAATATATAAGTATTATTATACTAGGGGCTAGATAAGACTAGTAAAGTAGTAAGATTATATTTTAATTAAATAAAATTATATTTTTTAGAGTAAAAAGTTAAAGACTTTCAATATTTAGTTTTAAAGTACTTTTAATTATAAAAGATTATAATAAAAGTAATAGTTTTAGAGATAATAGAGCTAGATCTTATTAATATATATCTCTAAGAGGATTCTAAGAATAAGGATTTTATGAATATTACTATAAGATTATAGGAACTTTTGCTAGAACTACTAGACTTAGTATATAGTAAGAAAAGGAAAGATTTTATAAAATTAGAAAGACTTAATTAAGAGTTAAGGTATTAGGGTTTAATATTATAATAGTAGGGGTAATACTTTTTTTAAGAGTATTTATTCTAAAGAGTATAGTATTTATTGTATTTATATTATTATCTGTAGTAAGCTTAGTATTAATTATTATATTTATAAGGATTTTATTTAAACTTTTAATTAATATTATTATTATTTTTACTTTAGAATAGTTTAGATTTATTATTATTTAAAGTATTTTAGAGGATAACTTTGAGTAGTTTAGAGGGAAGGTAAAGGGTAATATAATAAATAGTCTAGTAAGGATTTTTACTCTAATAGGAGTAGAATCTCTCTAAGATCTTGTTAATATTATAAGGCTTTTTTGGAAGAGATTCTTATTAGAGATTGATATTATTAGTACTAGCTTTATGTTATATATTGAAGGTAAAACTAAAAGTAGAACTAATTCTAGTTAGTTTTAGTATAAGAGATAAATTTATCTTAGTGATAGGAGGAATAGCTAGAAACTATATATTATTTAGTATAAATTTTAAGTAGTCTCTTTTTAATTTTTAGCTAGAACTAATTAAGAGATATCTAGAAGATAGGATTGGAAGGAGATTTAAAATACCTGGAAGAGAAAGGTTTTTTATTTTATTTGTAGATGGTAAAAGTAAATTGATAGATGTTGGTTTTTTATAGTCGGATGTTGAAAAAGTTGGCTTTAATTTATGAGAAATAATATATGAAGGGAAATAATTAGTTTTTTATAATGTGGATATATAGATTGAATTTTTTAATATTTATTAGGATAATAATAATTTAGTATAATATAAATATATATAATAATAAGTATTAATTCTCTTTAGAGGAGATATTATAGATTGGTATTATAGAGAATTAAATGATAAAAAATAGAATATATTTTTAAATAGTAATATTTCTATATTTCTTGTTATTTTATGTAAATAATTCGGTATTAGAATAAAAGATATAATTAAGTATTTTTAATTAGTATTTTATTTAAAAAAATAAATTAAAAATAATAAATTTCTTAAGAAATTTATAGTAAAAGTCTTTTAAATAGTTAGAGTATAAGGTATAACTTTAGATTTAATATTACTATAAGTCTTATAAAGTAAACTAGACTTAGAGTTAAAATTATTGTGTATAGAGTTAAAGTATAATGATAGGAGGTTAGATTAGTTAAATAAGGTTAATATGAAAAAGCAGATAATGTTAGATAGTATATATCTTAAAGGGAACCCTTTCTTTATAAAAAGAATAACTAGGAAGGTATATTTAGCTAGTAATAATTCTAAAGAAGATTAGAACTAAGTAAATTAGAGTAAATTATGGGATTGTTATGAGTAATTTAGATTATAATATAAGTGACTTTAAATTAGGTAAAATCATTTATTTAATAAGTAATTTTAATCTTTTTAGAGATAGAGTTTAGATAATTAAAAGTTAAAGAGTAAATAATAGAAAGAGAAAGTAAATTAGAAATTTTAAGTAAAGTAAGAAGATAAATAATTATTTATTTAGTAGTTTTAGAGATTTTAATAATAAAAGTTTTTTTTAAATAAATTCTATTATATAAAGGTAGTATTATATAATAATAATAAAGATTATTAAATAAAATAAGAAGAACTTTAGGAAGTAGGATATATTGTAATAGTTAAAAGAGAAGAAGAGTTTACTTATTTAGATAATAACTTTACTTTAGCTAAAAAGACTAAAGAATCAGTATTTATTAACTGTTTTTATATAGATAAAGATAAAGAAATTTCTAAAAATATTAATAAGTAGAGTAAGATTAAAAGAAAAGTTATTAAAGTTATTAGGAGATTTGATATAGAAAAGACCTTTAAAACTAAGATAAATATTTACTTGAGAATTAATATATATTTTATTAGTTAGAGTAAATCTAATTATATATGTTTTAATATTAAGATAATTATTATTTTAATTAATTAGTAATAGTTTAAAGAAAATACTGAGAATATTTCTATAAAGTTTTATTTACTAAAGATAGTAAATGGAGTTAAATCTAGTATAACTATTACTTAGAAAGTTACTTTTGACTTCTATATCTCTAGATATATTAATAGGAAGAAAGTAAAAGTATATTTTATAATAATAGTTAATATAATAGAAAACCTAGTATTAAAACTTTTTTTGAAAATAAATTTTTTATATTAATATAAAGTTAAAGTTAATTTTGTTAATTTAAAAGTTACTTTTAGATTTATAAGAAATATAATTATTGAGATAAGGATATTTAAATTGTATACTTAGTTAGTTAACTGAAAGGTAATTAATATCTAAATAGTTAATATACTTATAAATAGTAATATTTTTATTAAAGTAAAATAAGTAAATATTAGGGAATATTATATA